>JAZHYW010059622.1:0-20150 GCA_037355805.1 Ixodes ricinus | reverse complement strand
AGAGAGCGTCAGCGAGCAATTTCTCGCTTTTTTATGGAATCGACTGATAATCCTCGGCGACGAAAACACGACGCATTGCTCATGAAGGCTGAGACATCCGCGTCGGTCTGTTGCAGCATTTTTTTATCCATAAAGAGTGTGGTCGTGCGAACAAACGATAGTGCATTACGCCTTTATGAGCGTTTCACTATTACCGAAAACTGCGCGTGGCACGTTGTTCACCGCAGCGTGGTCATCAGTTGACGATGCGTCATCAAGCACTATGGTGGGCCTCCGTGCGCGAAATGTTTCAACTTTCATTGCGCCCTTGCGATACACAACTGATAATGAATGACAGCGTGAAGAGATGTCGCTGGGGATCCGATACACAAAGCGAGGGACAGTTCTTTTTGTGGTCGATGACGGCGTTACAGCGCCGCTGCGGCGAAACGCGGAACTCCCAGACGCGCCGCGCGAGGGTTGAGGATGGTTACAGTTACAGTCACCTAGGGGAAAGTAACTCGTTAAGCAGTGTTACGTCAGACGTTCGAGTCAAATAGTAACGCCGTTACTTCGTTACAGTAAAAATTGACCAAGGAACAAACCAAAACAATATATTTTATTTGTTACCATAGAAAAAATATGAATAGAAAATTTAAACCTGAAGGGGCTTTGCGTCATCCGCAGCATTTTGATGTATATTATTGGAATATGTTATAACTTGATCAACCGAATTTCAATTCAAAATGCCATCGGCCCGTTCGTGAAGTTTTGGTTTATTCGAAATATGGGCAGAGCAAATTACCATGGGTATAGCAGAAAAACATAGCAGGTCAAACAGTCAAAGAATAAGGGGATTTCGGTGTTTACGAGGTCGAAAGCCAACTGGGAAGTCGCCACTGAGCCATAATATGACGTTGAAAACTTGAATGGGAAAGGCGAAGGCTTGAAAACGAGCACAGACAACCCAGACAAAAGCCCAGACGGAATACTGAGGCATAGACCACGACACCCGTGGCCATTGCTTTTTTTTTTTTTTTTCGCAGAGTGAGAAAAATACTCAAGATGGCAATTTCCCTGTCCGCGGCAGTGGGTTTAATTTATATAGTAAAAAAAGTAATGTAACGGCTAGTAGTACCCAATAAAAGTACAGTTACAAGTTACGTAAAAGAGTAAGTTACAGAAAGTACCATTTTATTAGGTCTGCACTCTGCAACTCTCGCCGCATTTTCATTAGTTCTCAGGTGCCCTCCAGGTGGAGCAGCCTGTATCAACAGCCACGCGTTCCGACGTTCGGGTTTCATTTCGTGCTGACTGTACATGGTGTAATAGCGTAAGCAGATATAAAATAGCGGTAGGGTTAGGGAGTGTAGGCGTACGTCGGGCGGGCCATTGGAAGGTAGGAGTATCGACGGTTTTTGTTTAGAGTTTTCTGTGGGGATTTTTCTTATTGTAGAAGCGCGGGTCTTTGAGTAGATAGGCGATGAGTAAAAAGGGCAGGAAGATCTAGGGGGACCTGAACACGTTAGAGAGTGTGGAAAAAGTGCAAGCAAGGCGGAGTTATAAAAGAAACCGACCTCAAGAGCGTAGTGCTGCCGCAGGGGAAACTACTCTTCGCTTTCTGACAGAAGCTCCGTAAGAAGATCTGAGGAAGGCCTAGAAAAGCTGGAAGGAGAGTGTGAAAGGGGCTAAATTAGAAGAGACAAGGGAAAAACTGGAAGGAAGAGCGTGCGGAAAGCTGGTTCTGCTCGAGACAGATGTCGGCGAGCTGACGAAGAGGGGGGAGTCTGAAGTAAGGTGGCAGAAGCTTACCGCGGTATCAGCATGGCCAGCATAGAGCGCAAGCGGAGGCTGGAGCTGAACGAGGAAAGGGGCCAAGCGGGGTGAAACTTGAGAAGCAGGTGAAGGAGCCTCGGGCACGGGGGAAGCGCGGAAGGCAGGTCTAGGAAGTGCGCGAAAAAAGGAGTGTAATGATAGACTTGAGCGTTTCATCGGTGTAGTTCAGGAAGAAAAGTGGAAGTAGCGAGGCAGGGCAAATAATAATGGTAGAATTGCAAGACATTCTCAGAGTAGAGGTTGAGAGGGGGCCAATCCTCGAAGCACAGTGGGAAGAGATAACGAGGCAGTTGACAGGAAGATTAGTGCCAGAGCTGCACACAAGGCTAGCGAGCAGGAGCCAGCAATGCGGACGCCAAGGAGGTTTCTATGCCTAGAGAAGCAGTGCAAAAGGAGAGAAGAGAAGCGGGCAGATTGTCAGGAGCCTGACCTGGTGCCGGTGGCAAAATGGAGGCGCGGCCAGGCATCGTAGTGCCAGTGAGAAGGAGGGCAGCCGTCGGCGGTTAGGGAGAGTCCTGGTAGTTAGAGACTCCAACGTGGCAAGGATCAAAAGAGCGAGTGCTAGGCAAGGGGCGAGCGTGACAAAGGGATGCAGAGGCCCAGCCATGTGAAAGTACGTAGGCCGATGCCATTGCCAAAGCAAAGAAGAGGTAGTATGGGACCGTGTGTCATGGAGGGGGAAAACTTGGCGTTAGTCAGATTCAGGACTTTACGATGTGCTCCGAACGGGAGGAGCCAGGAAACTTTGGATAGCAGATAGAGTGGCAAGACTGGGTAAGCTAAGAGCGGCCAGTGAGAGAGTGGATGTGGAAATATGCACTATCCCACGAATGCGGGGACAGCCTCTTGACATCGAGAGGCGGGGGTTGAGGCTAACTGGAGTGATTGAGGGGATGAGCCGACGACTTCAGTACGGCGTAACGGAGATAAACTCGAGAAACTTCATTACGCGGCTGGCTCCTGCCCGTTTACACGGGTAGAATCCACTACAGTGAAGACACAGGTAGGAGAGTGGTAGAGAGGTTTAGATCATGTCGCAGCTTTATTTGGGGACCTATAGAGCTTGGAGGGCAACCGGTGAGACGTATCCAGTACCTAAGGCACCTGAGTACCTGAGTCTGCGAGAAGCTCCTGGGCGAGAGCAACGCGGGAGCTGGGAGGCAGAGCTGGAGGAATCCCCGCGGAAGTAAGAGAAACACTCGGCTTAATATAAGGCACATAAACATGCAGGGAGAAAGAAAACCGAACAAAGTGTGAGGAGATTGGTGAAAAATTAGGAGCCTAAGCATTTCTGCAGTGTATAGGGTAGCGGAAACGCACCTTATAGATGAGGAGAGGAACCGCCGCACATACTAGGCTAACTCCTGGATAGGCGAAGGTCAAGGCATGCTGTCAAGCTAAAGGACAAGACTGGGAAAAAGAGAAGCGAAAAGCAGCAGAGAACACTTATGGCTCAAAGGTAGGTATAACAGGGACTGAACACCCTAACGGGTATGCGTACCCGGAAAACAGGAAATGACTCAAGGAGGAACAGACAGGTCACTTTCCACACGTGTATAAAGGGACATAGAAAAAATTCGCCTTAATGAGGAAATAATTATCATCTGAGGTAAGGAATGCCAACTTAGAGGGGGAGTTTGACGGGTCTCGCAGACAAAACCCGGAAATTTGTTTGAAGATTTTTGTGATGCCCTGAACCTAGTGTTAGTTAATGCACAAGTAAAATGTGGACTGGAAAATAACGGGGGAACGGAAGAACTCAGTACCCAACAATAGATTACTGCCTCATGTCAAATTAGGAAATAGACGAGGAAAGTAGAACAAGTCTAAAAATTGACCACACAAAACATTAAGATTAAATTTCGCATATTTGAACCAGAACAACAAGCTCGAGAACGAGGGTGAGCCGTGTAAACTAAGTGAAGCTCGAATACAAAAAAAAGTATATAAAAGTATTGAATACATAGTATCGAAGCAACCAGAAAGAGAATGGACGTATGAGAATCTCATAGTAATCCTTAACAGATATTTAAAGAAGCATTGAATTAAACACAAAAACGTGAGCAAAACGAAGACAAACCAAAACGTTGGTGGGATAAAGTGGACAAAGCGGTGCCATATCGCGCGTAGAAGACGCAGCTAGGCAGCATATGGTGCACACACATAAAGGGAGCCTCTTGCCAGCTGAAGTTGCATCAAAATGGGGAACTTCCTAGAGGAAAAAGAGAGGCAACAGCTTCTAATACAGGCCAAATGTGAGGGGCATGCGCGCAGAGGATATTGTAGATCAAAAAAAAAAAAGATAGAATGTGCGGCGAAAAAGGTTTTGGGAGCACATTAAAGCGCAGAGGAGAAGGATGGGGGGTTCGCAACACTTACTGACCCTACACGGGAACGGGAAAAAGCAGTAGAAGGGGAAGAGGCATGGGAATAAATTAGGCAGACAATTAAAGAGGCTTTCCTCCAGCTTGAGCAGGGGGAACAGTTGAGAGCACGCTTGGCACTAGTGTAGAGGAGGAGCGGAATCGTGTAACAATGTACTTTTACAAGGAATTGGGACAAGGCAGGAAGTAACGTTCCAGCAGGTGCAGTGCGCCAGGCCCAGACGACATACAGCCAGTCATGAAGGCGCCAGGAAAAACAGGCAAATTGAAGGATTCTGGCATGTGATTAATCAAATAATTCTGGGAGGAGAGGTGCCCGATGATCGGAAACTAAGTAAAATTAGACTAATATATAAGGTAGAGCAGACACAGAGAGCATTAGTTTATATCGCCCGGTAACTGTCACATAAGTTCTATAAAGATTAGGTATGTGCAGATTTGGAAAGTTGAAAATGGAGAATGGGCAGAAGATATGGAAACACTGGTGAGGCCCAAATGGATTCCGACGATAGAAGACTGAAATAAAGCCCTACCCACTTAAGGTATAGAAATAGAAATAAAGAGGCGAACTCGTTAATGGTTAGCATATTTGGACATCAAGGGAGTACGACGCGTGAGCAAAACTTTTGGGGTCAGCTGAAGGAGTATAATTTAGATAAGTTCGTTTAGGTTTCTTCAGCAGGTATACGAGGACAATAAAGCAGTTATAATATAGGAAGCAGAAACTACACAACCACAGCCAAGAAAAAAGGGCGCAAGCAGGTCTTTTACTGTCACCTCTGCTCTTCAAGATATATCTCAGTGAAGTTGCCAAGAATCTTAAGAGCTGAGAAACTTAGGTTTTGATGTGAGCTATATGGAAGGAGGGAGAGAATGTAATACAGGTAATACCAGTAGTGATGTATGCGGACGCCATAATACTCATGTCAGACTACCGGAGGATACATTACAGTAACTAGCTGCAACATCTAGAAGAGTATGGGGACACCTTGGGCATGAGTTTTTAGTAGAGGGGGCCCGTGAAATGACAAGACATTGCAATAGCCCATGTGGGAAAACACAAATATCTGGGAGTCCGGCTCTATGAGGTAAGAATATATTTAGAGATACACGAGGTCAATAGAATTAGAAAAGTGTGAAGAAATTAATCTGTTATGAAGCTCAAGGCACTATGGAACTCTAATAGATACTAGGCGGTCAGAGGTCTATATAATGGAGTGATGGTACCAGGGCTGTCTTTTGGCAATGGGGTACTATGCATGAAATCAGGGTTCAATCAGGATTAGAACTTCGACAAGAGAAGAGGGAAAACTGACTTTTGACTCTGAGAGTATAGATCACGTGACGTCAATGTCCCCGCTAAATTTAATTCGACAAAGGACGTTGGTGGATTGGCACTGCGAGCACATGTGAAAGACACCAAATGAGGGAGTACAGGGGGACAAGGGCTGGTCGCCTTTCGAGAGCAGGGAGGCAATTAGTAAGTTGAAATTTGAACATTGGTTGATCGAAATGGATGATACGCAGTGGTGGGTGCGGAAGGTATTCAAGTATTTATACATGGAATGTTTAAACACAATATGGACAAACCAAACCCGAAAGCTTACATTTATATAACCTACACTTTAGTGATATGACTAAGCGAACTACTTACGTGAATAAAGAAGTGAAAGAGGCAGAAAGAAAAAATGATGGAGGGAAGAATACAGAAAACTCTGCTCTAACGATGTACAGGTCACAAAAACAAGACATAAGAAAACAAATTGTGTTTGACAATTCGCTGGGAAGTTTCTTACTATTTGAGGCGAGAACGGGAGCTTTGAGGACGAAGACTATAGTGCTAAATTTCGGCAGACAGACCCATTATGTGGCCGCCTGCCATAATAAGAGCGAGACACTATAATTCGTCTCACCTTAGCATGAACTATTGTTCGCCTCGCATGAAAAAAGCGCGAGCTAGTTGCTTTGGTTGAAGCCTTGGCGGCTGCACGAGCGCTTGTGCAGCGGGTGCTCTGGTCAAGGCAGTCGAGGCTAGCCGCTCGCGCTTGCACAGCCCTTGCGGTTAGTTCATGCTAAGATGAGACGAAGTATAGAGCACTAGGTTTTGAAGTTCATGGGGCTTCGCACTGCCCTCCCTGGATGGGCAGAAGATTTGACCGGGGCTCTGGGTTTTGCTGGCGACGGAGAAAGGACAGAAAGGAAAGGATTACAGTCACACAGAAGCGATTAGAAGATTCGTGGAAACCATCTAGGGAAAACTAACTAATCTTCAACTAAGTACCACAGCTGGGGACAGGCGGGACAAAGGAAAATTGGGTGTCACTCCCTTGTGGCTCCGGTCCAAGGTCTCAACCTTTCTCCCAGTGGGTCAGGTGCTGGGTTAACGCCAAGGGTTTGACCAGAGAAAAATTGACGACTCCCTTGCCGGGGGAAAAATGCACAAAGTGACATTTTATGATGTTTTTTGCCCAATTTTCTAAGGGTCATTATATTGATATCCCGCAATGCCTGGTAATAGCTAGGAGGAGAAAAATTGGCCTCAGAAAAGGGGGGGAGGAAACATATTTTAGCGTTATAGACTTAAGGTAAGGTGGAACAAGCTACCGACCGTTACTAAGGGTATTGCCATTAACATCGATCCATCCATCCTTGAGTTCGAGTCCTTGCGGAACGCTGACGCAGCGCTCGTTATGAATACGTACTCAAAGTATGTCATCATGCAATGGCGAACAGACATTGGCGTGGACTTTTGAAAAGGGCCTAACCTGCGACAGTGACCACCCACCTCGTATGCGAATCATTCCAAGTCACCGAATCAACCAGATGAACCATATGTAACTTTATGATTATACCCTGTAACAGATTAAGAAACCAGGACAAGTTTCTCGCGCTGATCCCATTATTCTTTTTTCTTCAGCAGAGGGAATGCTAAAAAGAAGACAAGTGAACTGGCCCTCTCTCTCTCCTACTCTCCAGCGTTCGCTATGCTAAAGTTGAAAGAGTGTAGGGCTTTACGAGGGGAGCTTGTCCCGCATCTCTTGACCCATAGCAGCGTATAAACAAGCTTCGTTTGGTAAGTCCAAAAATATTAACGATACGACTTCGCTCACCATGCGGTCTGCGGCGGAGTCCACGACGCATTTGAAGTACACCGTGCCTGCCCCAGCTGCGGGGTTGACGTTGCGGACGTTGGGGCTCTTCAGGAGATGCTCGCACTCGCCGGTGCTCACAACCCCGGGCCGGACGGCCACCCGGGAGGAGCAGGAGCCGACCCGTGCCGCGACTTGAACTGGAGTCTGGCCCTGGTGCTTTCCGGCCTCTAAGCCCTCTAGTAGAAAAAAAAAGAAAAAAGAGAGAAAGGGAGGTAGCGTTAGCGTCTGCGGGGTATCGGGTAAGGAAAAAATGAAAGCCGTTTACAACCACCTCTAACGCCGAGTTAGACTGCAGCTCTTGAGGAGGAGGGGAAGGCACGGGGGGGGGGGTCACGCGACCTCAGGGGGTCACGTCACTTCAGGGGTCACGTGACTGGGGGGTCACGTGGCCTGGGGTCACGTGACCTCGAGGGTGGGGGCGGATAAAGTTTTCCGCTAAATTTAGCGGGGAAATTTTTCGCTAAATTTAGCGGGAAAAATTTTCCTTTAGATTTAGGGGAAAATTTTCCGCTAAATTGAGCGGGAAACTTTTCCGCTAGATTTAGCTGGGAAAATGTTTCGCTAAATTTAGCGGGGAAACTTTTCCGCTAGATTTAGCGGGGAAATTTTGATTTAGCGGGGGAAAATTTTCCGCTAGATTTAGCGGAGAAAATTTTCCGCTAGATTTAGCGGGGACATTTTTCGCTAAATTTACGTCGGAAACTTTTTCCGCTAGATTTAGCGGGGAAATTTTGATTTAGCGGGGAAAATTTTCCGCTAGATTTAGCAGGGGAAAATTTTCCGCTTGATTTAGCGGGGAAAATTTTCCGCTAAATTTAGCGGGGAAATTTACCCATCATGGACCGCGCGGTTACGCCGACGGCGACGGCGACGCCGCTCAAGCCGGAAACGGGCGCCTAAGAGCTGCGCTCTAAAACTCTGGGTTGATATACATATTAACACAGAGTTCATACAGCCTTCTAGATATATACATACCTAGAAGGCCGTATAGATGCTCTTTAGACAAGAAGGCCGTAGTGCTATTTTATGACGTCACCTATTGAAGGCCAGAACGGAGCATCTGTTGAGCACGAGTCACTTCCGAAGACTGATGCAGCACCCGTGCCCATATCTCCGACGCGCTGGCCAATTGTGGTTGACGTAAATACATTTCAGAGCTACGGCCTTGGAATGCGTGAAGGCGTCGAATAAATGTGGTACTTCTCAAGTTACTGCATGTTGTAAAGGAAAGAGAGAAATCTAATTTCATCTAAAAAATTGACGGCACCTAGTATCAGCTCAATTTCATAACGGAAAGAAAAACCGGAAGGCCCGAAGAGTATAAGAAGTGTTCATTAAAATAAAACAAAAGACGACAGCGACCTTTATCTCCAGAGTCCTATGAAACATAGAACGCAGTATTCGGGGAATGATCGTTTAGAATTGTTTTGGAAGACATTATACAGTAGTTTCGGAGAGTGAATATACCTTTATGAATACCCACGCTTATATCATAAGGGAAACTGTTTCGGTACAAATGTGACACGACGTCAATTTTCCCACTAAGCTGAGCGGCAAACTGAATTGACGGATACGTCCCGTGACGTCAATTTCCCCGCTAAATTTAACGGGAAATGCAGGAACGGACGAATGAACGAACGAACAAATATCTTAGTTCCGCTAAAAAGCATCCCAATTTTCAAGAATCAAAAAAAAAAAAAAGAGTCGATATAGGGATTGAGATAGAGAGAGTGAGAAACCCAAAGAACCAAGACCTTGCGGAAGAAAGGAACCGATTCCGAGCTGACAAATCCCCGGTGGTTCGGCACTCTCGATTTGCCAAGACAAACACCCACTGCATAGAACGGAACCTGCCTCCTACGCACTCCGAGGAAAATTTACTACGCCACCAATAAATCCAGTCTCCGCGTTTCCTCCATTCCCACGCTTCTAAGGAAAGCAATGTGGCAGATAAGGAAAGTGGTTTTCTCGAGAAAGACGCAATTGCTTCGACGGAACTTGCTTCGGAAAACGGAGCTAGGCAGCAAAGCTAACCTTAAAAAAGTTGCCGTGCGGTTTCTTCTTGTCTATTCGTTTGTGGGGTATTTAGCAATATTTTATTGGAGTCTACTTGCCAGCCCTAATTAATCCAACGTGAATCAACTCAGCTTATCGGTTTAGGTTCATTATGTAAACTCAGACCGTTGATCGGCGGATACCGGTAAGACAAGGATTGCCTCGTTTGAGTGTAAGCCTCGCAGGCTTGAGCGTTCTGACTAAGCCCAAATAAATATGGACGCGAAACACTAGAACACTTTACTCTCTGAACGATATAGGACAGCTTGCTCCAGGGTTGTCGCCTGAACGCATACCGACACCCTTAGAATGCTGACACACACCACATAACTAGCATACTGGCAGTGCTAGCAGCATGCGAGAGATATTTGAATACACGCAACAAGTATACACCATATCCAACTGCGCATGCACGTACACCATAAATACAGACGCAATGTTGTACGCACGGAACCCCAAACACGACTTTGTTGCCCTGGCCATTATTTTTAACACCCGACAAATGTAAGACACGCCTTCGCAGGTGACATCTCCGAAATTACAAATGTCTCACGCATGCTGCTTATTCATCGTCTGTATTTCACATAAAGCGCAGCATTTCGAACTTCAAGGATTGTATCTTAAAGTCAAGAGCATTGGTAGAGTCAATTCCGTACAGCCGCGGTAAAACGGCTTTCATTAAAGTTCCTAGAACCAGGTGAAATATCGCTAACACCATTTTCCTCATCAGCCTTCTTTTCTATGCCATTCCTACACCATCCAGCAATGACAGGTGTTACATGCAACAACACCCACATTTGCTACTAAGAAGTGGGAACCCAGCATATTTAACCCCTTCGGGCATAATGTCCCTAAACAGACAGATGGATTTCCCTTGTCAGAAGATTCAACAAACATACTATTTTACCAATGCTGTAATCATTGTCTTGCACAACTCTAAGTCTGTGTTTCACCGATAATTCAAGTCAAGTAAACTCCATTCAATCACTAGGGCCATCCGAATCAATAAATACCGTCTACAAAGACGCTAGTATTTGTTCGATTCTTTGTTCCTTCACAACCTGCTTCTTGATTTCCAGTTGCTGATGTCGAAGCTAAGCATATTACGCTACCCAGTGGAACCTCAAGCATCCGCCTGCCCTTTGTATTACGGGCGTTTGAAGCGTGACTTAAATATAAGTGTTTTGTTCAGGCACCAATCAGCACGAAATGTCGACACTAGATGTGCACTGGTTCACCGATTTCTTAAAGGCCAGATTGAAGTCCCTAGTACACAAGGGCATTTAAAGATTGAAAAATATATATACATGTTTGCACTTAAAAGTAATTTGATTACATACGCGATCTGGGTGGGGATAATGAACATGCCATTTTGCTTGCGCATTGTGACTGCGCTTATCGCATTTCTTTAGTGACGTAATCCTCTGATTTTTTTAGTACATCTCGGTTATTGTCTCAAAAGGGGCTGCGCGAACAAACAAATGTGCCGGCAGTTTCTGGAGTGAAGCGTGTAAGACCGAAGGCCTTCCGGAAACTGCAATGTTTCGCTATTTCTTTTCCAGCAGCCGCATCGGCGACAAAGAAAGACGGAAGCCCAATGCAATTGACTGAGAAAAATGTCAGTTTATGCTTCACCAGTGAAGGTTAAAATGCAAAGTAAGAAAAAATTAACAGTCACAAAGTGTCATGATTTCGTACTGTACTGGCTGAATTGATCATCTACAGCGCGAACCAGTCTCAGTCAAACATAGCAGTCTCACCACACGTTGACCAAACATCTGATGTCCCGTTCGTATTGTCCTCGAGCCGAAATTACGGTATTTTTACTCATTTGAAAAGGGCCAGCAAAAGCAATTAGCTTGTGACTCGTCCACCTCAAAGATTGCTTTCACCAACTCATACATAGCTTAAAAAATATTCACCAGAAACGTAAGCCTTTTCTGACCGAAAGTGATAAAACGACACGCCGTCTACTAAACAATGTTGACATAAGCGGGCGCCATTTGACCGGCCATCCGCTTTCAGGTCTAGGATGGAAGGATGCACGAAGAACCCACCGCCATTAGTCCCCCTCAATTTGAACTGCGGCGGCTGCGCGGACATCAATTAGTGCGCCGTTAGACGCAAATCCCAAACGACACACCATCAACGGTACGACCCAGCGAACGACGGCAGCGAATGTTCAACGAAAGCTTCGTATGGTCTGCTATATACGACTGTTAACCGAGCCGAGATGCAGAACGCCACCAGAACTCGTCAAAACCAGACCCGCCAAATATTCTCTCAGTGTGACGTCATTTAGCATGAAAGAGGTACTAACGAGTATTGCTGGTTTGTAGTTAATGACGACTATTGTTTGAAGGCAGCCTAACGTAGATGAAAACGTACATGGCAAAATAGCTGAAATAAAGTTAGGACAAGGTAGCTACAACGTAGTTTTGTCAAGTACGTTGAAACAAGCCTACAGTTTTGAAAAGAGGTTTGGTTTCTGCAGCCGTTGAATGTTCAACGAAACGCCCATTACTCGGTAGACAGAATGAAGTGGTGGCTAGAAATCACTTGGCGAGTGAAAAAGATAGTCCAAAGTTTTCTTCGCATTTCTTTTTTTTTTCTATTTCGAACAACCTTTTGAAGAAAACGAAATTCGGCTAAACACTTGAAAAAAAAAAAACCTTGCACGATAAAAATTATTTTCATAAAACAGGGAGGAAGAAAGGAACAAACACGACTCGGAGCGGAGCCTCGTTTCTCGATTCTTCTAAAAACGTGTAGGACGCTTCGCCTTTAAGAATGGAACGCGATAGCGTTGTGGGGCCCCGTTCGTATCGCCTTCTCATTCGCCGTGCAAGCGTGCCTAGCGTGACTTAGTAAATAGCGTGTCTGGCTCGCAACCGAAGGGTTATGGGTACGGTTCCGTGTTTTCGGATAAATCCAAAAGCTCCAAAAACATCCGCGGGGAAATTTTGTATCCATTCGAATTTATCCAATAAACTCCGAATTGTTATGTGCCAATACCACTGCCTCTTTCTCCAACCCCGCCCCCCCCCCCCCAAAAAAACAACAAAAAAAACAAATATATATATTTTTTTAATTTGATTAGTTTAGGGTTTTTTGAAAATGCCACCATAATTATCTTCTATATCTTATACCGTTGTTAAAAGGAGTCTTCCCGCTTGTCTCGTCAAGGTTGATTCAGGGCAACAGGCCATTGTACGTTCGGGTCACGACAAAAGCCACTATTTTGGTTTCCAGTTTGGGTCATGCGATTTGCGATTTAGAGAAAGGAGAGGGTACGTTTTTGTAACAATGAAAGCTATGGACAATGAAGATTGTAAAAAATACAAAACAGGGGCAGTTGAAACTTTTCTATTACTTCCTTAACCACTCCACATCGCGCGGCCCAGGGCTGAATTGATGGAATACTATGGGATGACTACGAGCTCCTGAGCGACTATCTCCAAGAGTTGGTTGATTTTAAGGTATCGAAGTTTATCGAAGCAAAACTTCAGTGGAACATTTGTCGTGGGACAAATTAGTAATGCCAACGGCAATGACACCAACGCCAAATTGAGCTGCAGAAAAATTAATTGATACAAGCGCGTTTAAATTTTTTTTATCTGGCGTACGTTTACATCCGGTTAATATTTATGTACTTATTTATTTTAATAGGAAACACTGCGAAATTAAACTCCAAACTTCGGAAAATAGACTACAAAGCGAAAATAAACTCCGGCAAAATCCGAATCTTTGGCAAAAAATAAACTCCAAACAACGCACTCCGAACTTTACGAAAAATAAACTCCGAAAACACGGAACCCATGTTTTAATCACTTCCGCTCCAGGCGTGACGTCTCGTTTAATGTGAGCATTGTGGGTTGTTTGAAAGTCCCGCGCAAGGTCATGTGGCTGTGATGTCATGAGCCTATCGATCAATCATGAATTTCGCGTTACGCCACCATCACCGGCTTTCCCGCGACAAAAGCTCCTTAACGCTATTGAGTTAAAATCGGCAAACAAGTTAGCTGCAAAAAAGTTCTTATATTTATTCAGCATAGTTTTAACCAGCCCATTCCGCTAACACCCCAACAAACACGGAAGTCTGTATACGCACACGACAAGAAATGAGCTCCCTTCTGAGCAGACCGTAGCAATGCCCTCTAACTCCGCTTGTTCGGGGATATGAGCTTTGGCGGCAAGAGTGACGTTCATGTGTAAAAACAAAGCTTGCAAACATGCTGTCCGTAAAATGTTTGTGAACAAAGTTTTTGTTGCTTTTTGTTAAATATGTTTGCATGTATTTCTTCAAGCGAGTGCCTTATGAAAACAGCGATTGTGTATAACAAGACAAGCAACAAGCAGGAACGTTTTCATCTAAAGAGCTTTACAGCTATCAAGCTTGTCATCACCGCTCTTTATACTTTTTAGAAATGTTGCGTTTATTACATCGTTATCTTCACAATCCAAATACCCCAGTCGTAGGTATAAACCGGCAGGACAAGGACACCGAAATGTCAGAAATGTTATATGAATGTTCAGACATGGGAACTTGAAGAAAAGGGGAAATATTAGGAGGAAAAGCGTAAACGTTTTTCTTATATATTGCGAAAATCGTTTACAATCAAACAATTAACAAAAAAAAAAATCTAAACAAATAGTAAGATATTAGGGATTACCAAAGGATTAAGAGACCTGCCTTCAATTGTGGCCACTTGCGAAACATCACGTTCGGACATCCCAGAAAAACCCTTAGAAGTTTAGTCCGGATAATAAAAGGCATCAAAATATATTTCGCGCTCGATATGAAACCACGCTAAACGTCGACTCTTTTGCCGCCTACTGCACGACTACGACTATACTCCACTCACCCCTACGCTGTCAGTGCGGTGAAAGCTTCCCGCTTGCCGCAGAAATCCACCGCCTCACTCTCATCGCCTAAACCACGCTCTGCTAGGCGTGGGTAAGTATGGGGAGAGTGATCACGTTAATGGAAAATACAAACATGACTGGCCCAATAGGCACGTAGCCTTCACCGCGCCGTTAGCTTAGGGAGGAACTAGGTACACTTCGGCCACTCTCTAGGCTTCAATTTTCGCATCTAGGAAGTCTGACATCAGAAGGAGGCGGGGTGTTGCCCAACTTAGGTCAGAAAAACTTCCTCGCATCCCGAAGCTGGCTTTGGCGAGCCCTCGACGTCAATGACAGAATGCCAAGCCCACAACACGGAGTGTGCCTCTTGGGGCGGAATTGGTCGTGCACGCTGCTATAAAATAATTATTTCGCCGTCGGACACACTTAGTAAGGCCCGTACATCAAGTGCAGAAGGTCCTGCGTTACAAAGTAAGCAACAAAACGGAACTAATTATACCGCCAGAAAAGACAGTTAAGAAAAAAGTCGAACGTAACAGCAATCGGGAAGTAGTAAAAACGGGAAGTATGCTTTGTGTGTCACAAACAATAAGGTCGACAGCACCTTATATATCTTCACGAATGAAACGAGGTCAGACGAATGTTAAAACTGAACATACTTCTAGTAATACTGCTTTTTCGCAATAGCGCACTCCACGCTAAAGCGTTCGTGCCAAGTGAATCGGCAACATTCGCTGCGGTGGCAAGCCACTCACGCGTCTACTCACGGCAACAGTGTTCCCATATGCACAACCCAACGTGCAAGCTCCCCAGCTTAGAACTGAACTGTTCGTCGATTTGTCGGGCTCTTACATCACTCGCACGAACGCATAAGTGCCAATACGCGTTTTCCTTATCAATAATGTTCTGTGGGCCGTGTGACGATTACCCTATTTTCCACGCAATACGTGTAAAGCAAGCAAACTGCGCAAAATACATTGAACACGAGGAAGGCCATGATCACGGGATACGATGATTATTGCGCCGGTGGTGCACGAAAGCACCCGATATTAAAAGCCCCGCGTCGAATGTCCCGCGGCAAGTGCCCCGCCCTTTTTGCGCCACTTTCAAAAGACCCAGCTTTAGAAGCCCATGACGCGAATCCCCATATCAGGTGGCCGGGTCCTCAGCACAAGGGCGGAGCATTCTGCTTTTAGCTTAGAGACATTAAGTCTGCACGCGAGCTTGTGCCATATAATCATGCCGTACTCGGGACTCGGGTAAGAATTAACATGATAAATCTTCCGGTTCTTCAGTCGTACGCTATACACATTCGCGTCTTATGGCATTAGAAGTTAGAACAAACAGAAAATACCAGACACTGGCAAAACATTTAAAGTTAGGACGTAGATATTTTGCCGCCAGCCAACACATCAACCCGAGACAAAAATTGCCGGCAGTTTTCCCTTATTGGCTGGCTATACAATCATACAACCACTGCCGGCATTTTTTTCTTTTTGCAGGCGGCAGCGTAGGTTTAGGAAAAGGAAATGTTCACTGCTTTAGACATACGATTTATTTAACGGTTTAAGACCACGAGACTCCCATAGCTCGCACTCTTTCGGCGATTGTTTCTAGTAGAATAAGTTTGTAGTTCATTCAAAAATCCCGTGCAAGAGGAATCAAATCCGCAGGCCCTAAAAGCGTTGTATGTGAAACTCGCTGGCGCGCTGTAAAAACTAAGCGGGTGTAATCACGGCAGACAGCGGCTCCAGTAGCGAAGCAAATCTGAGGACTCATAGAGCCTGTAATGTCCAACACTGGGGCAACATAACGTAAGCCCCGCACCCCTCCTTCTGCCCCGTAAACCAGACGAGGCAGCTAGCGTTCCTCTGGCAATCCGGTCAAAGGGACGGTAGTGCCTGCACTCGCCAGTTGATTAAAGATGTGGACACGCACGCCCCTCTCTTTGGAAGTGCTCACAGCGAGGTGCATGAAAGCTTTGGCAGGGTTGGACGCCCCTTGATGGTAGCCAGGTCAATGAAAATACACTGACGGCAATATCTTTCCCAGCTCCTATGCCGGCTGGCGGCAAAATAACCACGTCCTGAAAGTTACAGTTTTTTTTATGAACAAGCGTTGAACCAAAGCTTTCGTCGACTCTGAAGCACGCGCGGTAATTCACAGTTCCGACGAAATGGGTTTTGTCGAAACTGTTAACCCAGCAGCTCATTGCGCCATACTTATTACGTACAGCCCCCAAAACACCATTCTTCCTACGTCGTCCTAAAGAAAAATTATTTGTATTCCTCTAGGTAGCTAAAGGCTGTCATTATACCTCTGGGTATACCACTAAGACTGCGGGTGCATCGCTGGTTATGCAAATTCATGCAATTGGCACTTGCACGTCGTTTTAAGTTTTTCCGTGGTTAAAGTTAACGGTATTTTTTTCTTTTCACTAAAAAAATCCCTTTGTAGATCCTCAAGCATATTAGGCTAAGACACGGAACAACGCTGCTTGAAGCGCGAAGAGGGGGGACAGGCCAACGAGGACGGGGTTTTCGGCGCGCGGGGAATACGGGACGAGGTAATTGAACGCGGGGTTTTCGAAACGTGGAGCATAATGAAGCGGATGCTTTTGCGACTGGGATTCTGCACGCGGGATAATCGTGCTACACCCGTATTTACTCCAGTTCATACGTCTGTAATTGCTGTTTATTGAGTGAGGGTATCCATATTAAAGAAGTCCCTATCAGCGAGACACTGCCTCTAGTGAATAACGGTGCCGAATCGAGCCTCCTTGTTGACCTGCGTTAGATTTTCATTCCTGCATGGTTGAATATTTGTTTGCGTATTACCACGGCACGATGCGCGTTGAAACGCCCACGCTGGCGGTTCTACACCCACCGGCTCACTTTCTCACTTTCTGCGGAGACATTAGGCGCCCCTTGGTTCAGATAAACTCACGCTGTTCAAACGTTCATACAACATAGTACTCCTGCTCTGAGAGCTCGAGCTAAAACACTCTGAATCAGCGACTTTAACGGCTTTTTGAATATTGCACCCGTAGTATTTGTTTCTTGCTTGTGATTTGAGAAAACGTAAATATTACACAGTGAATCTAAGCGTGTCATTAGGAGTTCTCACAGCAGCACAAATGAATATCAAGTCTCAGGGTCAAAGACAGGTGCTGTTTCACCGGAGTGGTCACCAAATGATTATGGCACGCGCCTAACCAAGGTTAAAGCTGACTGTGAAAAAAATACAAAAAAGAACGACGCAGAAGCTTTTAGTGCGACGAAAATGACGAGTGACTACGTGCTTCTCTATTCGGCCGCTTTTTTCGTTTATGTCATTTCCCTATGTATTTTTTTAAGATTGCTGTCCCTCCTTACAATTACCCGAGTGCCTTCGAAAGCGCAAGGAATTGTAGTGTAGGTTTATGTACGTTACATAGTGCTGCTTTATAGAATGCCCATATGTGCCTAACCATCCTCGGGGCACTCTAAACATCCAGAACAGCCTTAATGCATCGTTTCGGGCGGGGCACAGAGATGTCGTGCAACTTCCTCGACGCTAATACACTGACAGTAGGGATCTCAAGAACGTTGGAGTAGACAGTAGCTTCCCAAGCAGCACGCATTTTGGCCAAGCAATGGCCAGTGGCTGGGGATGGTCTTGCGGCCAGCGGCCAAAGAGTGGCCATTCATTAGCCAATGCTTGGCCGGTGGCTGATGGCCAGAAAAAGGCCAGTCATCGGCTGAACAGTGGCCGCTCGTCTGTACATGGCCACTTGTGGGACCGTTTGCCAGTTATTGGCCAATATTTGGCCACCTATGTGCTAGCTTGGGGATTTCGTTCGATTTATCGCCACCGGTGCAAGACGTGCAGGTAAATCGAACGAAGCAGTTGTTCATGCACCTCAATCTGTTGTTGCTTTGTCCCGTGGGTAGGTGCATTCTCCGAGGTCCCTGCTTTTAGAGGCGTCTTACGCAATTATTCTCCGGACTCTGATGATTTAATTATACGCTTATTGCAGAAAAAGATAAGAGCTAAAACAACAATGTATAGGTATAAAAGCTAGGTGCGTGACTTTTAACGCGAACACCGGAATCGTCTTTTTCTGTTTCCTCTGCTTGAGAAACCAGTTTCCTGCGAAACCAGCATTGAACTCTGCAAGATAATATAGACACTACTTTACTGATCTGTCATGAAAGCGACGAGTTGAAGAAATCAAACTGAGGATAAAAGTCACGGACATATCAGCAATCAAAAAACCCCCGCCAGCTCGCCGGCAAAAGTTAGCAGCTGCGAGTTGGTGTTTGATTAAAGCGCAGCAGTTCCTTACCCAAACACTCCTGCAGATGTGAGAAAAAAGCAACCCCTAATTTAAATAATGCGCGCACTCGTCAATACAATCTTGAACTCTCGTACAGCAAGTTGTTTATTATATCATCCCATCGTGGCGCATTTATCCGGTCATAGCAACGTTTATATAACGCACGCTTCCTTCCGGTACTATAGACAGCTACTGCTGAGGAGTAACCACTTTTTTTTCCCACTTCGCCCAGTTACGTCACTATTCAGAAGCCAACATATGGGCTCGCGTTTCAGGACAGAGCTGAACGAAGAAGGAAGAAAAGTCTAGGATGTGGTGGCCAGTTGAGGTACGGGTCAGCTCCTAAAGTTTCCCGACCATTGGCTTCCGATCAAAAAGCAGCGGTCAGAGCTGGGCATACATTGCGCATCTCCACGCAGGTCACAACGTTATGGTTAGACGAGAGGCAGCCGGTGTCCTCAGGGTGTCTAGCTCTCGTTTTCGTGCGCCGTCACGCAGGTGCCTCTATTCCGGATAGATCGCGGCCTGGATTTATTCCCCGAAGACTGGAGCGTCGTTGCTTTTTCCGCCGTAGGAGAATTGTGAGGATGAAGGTCGGAATGCGTAGTCTTTTTATTCTGGCCGCCTTGGTGAGCAAGGCTCGGGGTGAGGATACATTAAGGAAGAAAAAGAAGAGGCAGGACAACGAGAGCGAAGATGACTTAGAAAGAAGAAAAATGTCAAACAGATAGAAAAAGCAAGATAGATTAAACGACAAAAAAGTTGGAGGGATATTTAGGAAACAAAGAAGATTAAAAAAATGCATTAAAGAGAGAAAGCAATAGAGATTGGAAGGGAGAAAAATACATATAAAGAGAGAGATAATGAGAAAGACAGAAGAAGGGGGAAAAAGAAGAGAGGGGGATAAAGAAACAGGTAGAAAGGACGAAAGAGAAAAAGTGCGAGAATGAGAGCGAAAGAAATATGAGAGTCTGTAGAAGGAGACAGAAGCAGAGAAGGCGCAGAGTACCGAGTAAACAGAAGGATCGAGCGACAGGGAGCAATCGATTGATCGCGAGATAGGGAGGTAAGTACAGCATGCGATAAAAAGAGGTCGAAAATTAGCAACACGTGGACGAGAGCAAGTGTGTTATTTTGATTGCGTCTATTTGTGCTTGCGTACCACGCACCCAAGGTTGACATAGATGAGAAAATGTCCCGCAGTGTTTGCTTTGTATGAACTACAAACCTCGTTCATGTACCCGAAATGAGGTCGCAAGAGCAACATTGCCAAAACCTTGTCGCTAGAGATTATCACAAGAACAACAAAAAAAGCTCTCTGTCCGTGACGGTTATAGCTTTCTTGTGTATATACTGAAAAACAATTTAAAAAAAAAAGCACTGCAATAAAAGAAAGTTTAGGGGACACGTATATTTAAAATAAGACTACCACGAAAAAAAAAACACGCAATTTATGTGCTGAAGGCAGAGGTCGCAGACCGCTAGGCCCCGGCTCGTGATTACAAGATGGTTACATCTCTCATTGGCTGAAGAGACGATTGACGTGTGAAAGGCTGGTTG
>JAZHYW010059621.1:0-45170 GCA_037355805.1 Ixodes ricinus | reverse complement strand
CATGCTTTTCGTGCAAGGCTCGTCAAATTATGAGGCGCTGGAGAAATGCAGCCTTCTGCGTTAAGTCCTTATTTCGAACTCTTTTTGTTCGCCTTCCGCCCATTGAAAAGCATGCGGGAAGGGCCTTAGAACGCACCTGGTATCGCTGCGCCGCAGCGTTCTTCCGCAACATGAAGTTCGTCTGCGTTCCTCGCCGTCACCATGGCAACGAACGCCGAATGAATGGAAGCACGCACGCTACCGCCGCGTGAAGCCAGCAACAGCTGACGCCATTTTACGAACGCCGTCTGCTAGCCAAAGCCGAACGCGGTATGTCAGATCAACCGCCTCCGCCGCCGCGCCGCAAGCAAAGACGACGAAGCTGAGACACGCCGACGGCGAATAGGCGAGCAACAGCACCGCGAGACGACTACAACGGCGGCATTTATTGGGATCAAAGGCTGCTTTCGCCGATGCGCCGCTAGCAAAGACGACGACGCTGAGGCACGCCGACGGCGAATAGGCGAGCAACAGCACCGCGAGACGACTACAACGGCGGCATTTATTGGGATCAAAGGCGCGAAATAAGCAAGAACAATTTTTATTTGAATCATAACACGCGATATCCAAGTTGGGGACCACATACCTTTGCTGGATCTTTCCTGTGAACTTTTTACAGAGACACGGGGTGCCGCGTACAGAACACAGCTCCGTTTGCAAAATATGGGGGCCCTGAAAAGGGCCGTTTAGACCGCTACCAGAACCTATAACTGACGTAACGAGCACTTGACGAGCGGTTGGCGCATAAGTCGTCTTTATGCACGCAGGCGGGCGACGGGCTCAGCGCAGCGGATCACTCGAAGTCACCGGGGCCGTCAGAATCCTCATCCTCCGCACTATAGGGAAGGTCCCTGTCTGCGTCGGGGCTGTAGATTTTGGCGGCCGCGGCGACGAACGACTGGAATCTATCAGTGTTTCCGCGCGCCTTCTCTCTCCTCCAAAACATGAACTTTGCAAGGTGACCAGTGAAATGGTGGCTCTCGCGCCGTCCAGATGGAAGACAGTTTTTGACGTGGGCCCAGGTGCCCTCCACCGTATTGGTGTGCGCACCAGTGTTCGGGTCGACAAAGTGCAGCTTGTGGTTAACGGTGAGGTGCGTGAAGCGAGCGTCATCTGCAAGCTTGCGATAGCCAGCCCAACAATCAGTGATTATTCTTGTTCCAGGGCGGACCCACTTGGCTATTAGCCCTAGCAGGGTTTTAGCGTCACGGGTCTCCACGGGAACAAGAAAGCAGCACCCGCTGCCACGCTCCACACCGCCGAAAACCCACTGGCCAGGCCTTAAATACCCGCGATGGTACTTTCGCCGCCCGAACATACTCTCGTCTAGTTCTACAGTCACGCCTTCGCCACCAATCATGCCTGAATGCTTAAAACGGCTTTTACCACAACCTCCCGACAAAAGCTCGCCCAATCAGTTATTGTCTTACTTGCGATATCAGTCTCCCACTGAATGACGGCGCACGGTAGGTTCTGGCACCGGAGGATGATTTTCATGAGTTGGAGAAGCGTCAGGTGCGATCCTTCGAAAAAGGAACCGCTCCGTACCGAGACGTGGCCCCGGCACTGAACTTTGACCGGCTTCCTCTTGTACACCGCACGAGTCATCCACACACCGCACCCGCACGTGTAGCGATCCGCAGATCTATCGCGGACTTGCAGCTTGTCATCGCAGCTTCGCATTCTGGACACACACGAAAACCCAGGAGCCAGGAGCAGGCCCATGCGCTGAAGCAAATTAATTGCTTCAAGATGATCTTTCATGGCGTCATGAAGACGGCACAAGTTGAACGCCATGGCACTGCGATGCTCGCCTCTGGAAGAATAAAGCGCCGAGTGAAAACTGCGCGCTTCTTTGCATTTATTATTTTTATTTCATCCGCCATTTTATACCTCGTGACACAATTCTAACGAACTCATTGGTTGATCGGTCGGACCACACCATCGCGTGACAAAACAAACGCCAATCGTGTGACCAGAACGGTTGCCACGGTCGGCATCGTTAGAAGAGAACAGTCGAACCCAACAACAAAATAAAGTAACAAAGTGAATAAAGAAAACAAAAAATAGAAGGGAGCCGTTGGAGTTTCGGCAACACGGACGCCGTCTTCTTTGATGAGAGGAGGAGCGGCCGTGCTACTCTGGCCGCACTGGCTGCTCAAAATCTCCTTTTGTTTTTCTTTTTCTTTTTTAACTTTACAGGGTGCCACGATCTTTATTTGAAGCTGATTTGTTAAATTAATAACAAACAACGCGTCGGAACGGAGGAGGTAGGGAGTCTTGGCGTCAGAATTCGACGTGGTAGAAAAGAAAAGAAAATAACGAATGCACAATACGTACCGTATGCCAAGACCGTTATACTCCGCACTCGGTGAGGACTCATGACGCCACCGACGACCGTTAGGCTATTTATTTTGTTTCCTTAGATTTTTATCGTGACGACTACTCCATGTGCGTCGACGTCTCCAGCGGAGATCCGGCAGTTTTTAATAATAATTATTACTGCTGCTGCTCCTCGGCCCATTCGAACTTCTCGGCGTCCTTCGTGAGGTTTGTGAGCGGTGCGGAAATCCTTGCGAAATCTCGAACGAAGCGGCGATAGTAGGCACATAATCCAAGGAACCTTCGCACGGCCTTCTTGTCTCTCGGCGCTGGAAATGCTGCGACGGCGCGAGTCTTCTCTGGGTCGGGGCGAACGCCTTCGTTACTAACCACGTGACCTAGGAACTTCAGTTCGTCATAGGCGAACCGACACTTTGACGGCTTCAGGGTGAGTCCGGCGGTCTGTATGGCTTGGAGAACAGCTCGGAGTCGTCGCAAGTGCTCGTCGAAGTCGCCGGAAAACACTACGACGTCGTCGAGGTAGACGAGACAGCTCTGCCACTTCAGTCCTGCCAGTACGGTGTCCATGACACGCTGGAAAGTTGCTGGCGCCGTGCACAGTCCGAAGGGCATAACCTTGAACTCGTACAGTCCATCCGGCGTGACGAAAGCTGTCTTCTCTCGGTCCCGTTCGTCGACTTCGATCTGCCAGTAGCCGCTCTTCAGGTCCATCGATGAAAAGTATCGAGAGTGGCGCAGCCGGTCTAAAGTGTCGTCAATGCGGGGGAGTGGATAGACGTCTTTCTTCGTCACCGCGTTCAGCTGTCGGTAGTCCACGCAGAACCTAAGCGTTCCGTCCTTCTTCTTAACCAGTACGACTGGAGAGGCCCACGGACTGCTTGATGGCTGGATTATGTCGTCGTTCAGCATCTCTTGAACTTGCTCCTGGATCACCTCCCTTTCTTTAATGGAGACTCTGTACGGTGATCGATGCACAGGGCGCGCGTCGTCCTCGGTAACGATGCGGTGCTTCGCAACGGCTGTTTGGCGCACCTTCGACGACGTAGCAAAGCAGTCGCGGTATTCGGCGAGGAGGTTAATCAGCTGCCGTCGTTTCGGGCCCGGAAGCTTAGGGTCGATGTCGAGCTGCGCAGGCGACGTACTGTCTTGCTGAGGTGTCAAGGGTTCGTCAGTAATGGCGGCGATTTCGGCGGAGTTTTGGAGGTCCTCGACGTGGCCAACGGCTGCACCTTTCGTGAGGTGTTGCGTTTCATTCCGAAAGTTCGTCACGAGTACCACAGTGCGGCCATCCTGAAGTTCCGCTACTCCTCTTGCGACGCCTATTCCTCTTCCTAGGAGCAACTGGAGGCTTCCCTCGAGCAGAACTTCGCCGCAGAAAGCTTCGGTGATCCCGACGGGCACGAAAACACTCGACCGCGGCGGTAAGTTCACGTGGCTTGCGAGAACTCGGACCGCGGATGATGTCGCTTTGGGTTCCTCCGGTGGTGAAACAGGTTTTCGTAGTGTCAACCGGTTTGCTCCGAGGTCGATGACGGCGCCATACTCGCAGAGAAAGTCCATTCCGAGGATAACATCCCTCGCACAGTCTTGCAGAACGACGAACTTCACAGGGCACGTCTCACCGTGGATCTCGACGCGAGCAGTGCATCTCCCGACTGGTGTAATGAGGTGTCCTCCGGCGGTTCGTATTTGGGGTCCATCCCACGGCGTCATGACTTTTCGAAGGCGGCGGGAGAGCCTCCCACTCAAGACTGAGTAGTCTGCTCCGGTGTCCACGAGTGCTGATGCGTCGACGCCGTCGATGACGACGTTTAGGTTGTTGGACACCGTTTCAGGGGCGTCGTTGCGATGCGTAGCGTCGGGAGAGTGGGAGCGCTCCGTCGTTCTTGGAGGCTCTTTACTTCGGTCGTCTTCGGCAACGCCACCTCCAGGCGTTGCCGCACTTAGTTTTCCCGGCGACGCAGGGGAGACAGGCTCTCTCGGCGGGGTCGTGGCGCTGGAGACGCTGACCGTCTGGGCGACGGTGAGCGGGACTCATGGCGGAGAGGCGGCGTAGAAGATGGCGAACGTCGGAGGTACTCCTCGATGTCGCGAGGGCGTTCGTCGTACCTTGGACGCGGGTCGTTCGGGTGGAACCCGCGCAGCCCCAGTTGTCGGTAGGGGCATCGACGGTAAATGTGGCCGGCTTCACCGCAATGATAGCACAACGGGCGTCGATCGGCCGTCCTCCACACGTCGGTCTTTCGTGGCGCAGCTTGTTCTGGGCGGACGTGCGCCCGATCTTCCTGGCGGCGGGAATACTGCGGCGCTGGAGGTTCACGTCGGGGTGGTGCCGTGACCTGGCGGTGAGCTTGCGGCGGTCGTCGGGCCATGGCGGCGTAGGTCAGCGTCGGTTCTTCGGGTGCGGCCACGGTGACAGGGACATCTGGTTGGATCGCTCGCTGAACCTCGTCTCGGACGACCTCGGCAATGGAGATTGAGGCCGGGCGTTCAGCAGTCGGCAGGAGCTTCTTAAGCTCCTCCCGGACGACGTCACGGATGATGTCGCGAAGGCCGGGGATGCTTGGGCTGATGTCGTAGCCCGATGCAGAAGCAGCAGCGACGCTCGAGTGCCGATGGTAGTGGCTGGCTCTTGCGAGGAGGGCACGTTCCATGTTCGTGGCCTCCGTGACGAAATCTTCGACGGTCGATGGGGGTTCCGAACAAGACCACCGAAGATGTCGTCCTTTACACCTCGCATTAGTATCCGCAGCTTCTTTTCGTCGGTGGCTTGAGGGTCGGCGCGAGCGACCAGGCGCAAAACATCCTCGACGAAACTGGTGATAGTCTCGTTTGCGCCCTGGGTCCTCATTCGAAGAAGGTCCTCGGCCCTCTCCCGTCGATATTGGTTGGTGAATGTTCGTCTCAGCGCATCCTTGCAGGAGGTCCACGAGATCAAAGAAGTCTCGCGATTCTCGAACCAGTGCCTGGCCGTCCCTTCGAGCGCGAAGTAAAGATTCTGCAGGCGCTGTTCGTCCGTCCATCGGTTGTGCTGGGCCACTCGCTCGTACTGCTGTAGCCAGTCTTCGATGTCTTCATAAGGCTCACCATGGAAGGACGTGGGCGTACGGGCAGCGACGGGTAGGACAACGACGGGTGGAGTGGCCATCGTCACGGTCTTCTTCCTTGGTTTCTCTGGCAGGGGTCCGAATTCCGGGGGTAGGCCTTGGTTGCGGCGACTTGATCGGGTATCGGTGTCTTCTGCGAAGGGTAGCCTTCCGGGGCTGAGCACTTCACTTGGCCGGGATGTCTTTATAGGTGTACGCTTCACGGGCATAGAAAGCGTTACCCAGCACCTCCACCAAAATGTCACGAATGACAAGTGATGAGGCGATAATAACTGAGTAAACTGAACGTTTAATGGGGCGAACTTGTGCCCAAAAATAAAAGGGAAAAGAAAGATAACAAGAGAGCGTCGCGGGCGTCGAAGTCGGCGTGACAGCAGAGTCGAACGCTGAGGCGAAACTGACTGCGGCTCGCCACGCGGAGCCCCTTATGTACACGCGTGGGCTTCTGGAATAATCGGCGTGGAAGGTTCGACGCGTAGAACATTCGGGCCTAGAATAAACAACAATGTTCTCGAATTCACCAGAACATTAAACTGAAAGCATAAATAAAATCCGCGGAACTCCCAGGAATCGAACCCTGGGCCTCCGCACGAAAGTCAAGCGCGGTAACCACTCGGCCACGCACGCGCTTGCACGCCGGCGCGCATGGAAATATAGCAAAACCATAAAGCAAATATAGGGCCCTGATTGGCCTATTTGAACGTCCCGCGTCTTCGCCACCAGAAGACGACTTGTTGTCTGTTGGTTTGAGATAAGAGACGGCTCTCACCAAGGTCGCCGGCGGGGTCGCCCTTCTCGGAGGTGCAGTGGAGGACGGCGGGGTGTATCACTGGGGCGCGAGTTAACTTGGCGATGAGACGATTTTCGAACTCTTTCGTTCTTTGCTTTCCTCCTCAACTCACAAATCGCGCAACGTACCACACAGTACAAGAAGAGGTAAAGAAGGAACTCACCTCTCGATCGGACCCTCGTTTGTGTACCGGGACATCACGCATTCTCCCCCTAGGCCTAGAAGATTAGCCCGTCACGAAAATTCGGACAAAAGTTTCTTTCCCCATCCCGGTTCACCCCTAAGCTGGCAGCGCTGTGGAAGCTACGTGATCGTTGGGCCTGCCACCTCTATCTTCCATGTGATCACGTCTCGCGTGTACCAGCGCAAGAATCAGGCAGGTGATGAGGAGGCGACTGGTCTGGCTATGTAGAACCCACTGCACTGTCAGCTCAGATGTGAATGGCAATAAAGTGAGGTCGGGTGTCGAGTGACGTGCGTTGGGGCCGGGTGACGTGCTTTGTGTACCGCGGTTGTATTACAGTGAAAAGGCAAAGAGCTTTCGAATGGAAGAAAGAACAAAAAAAATAGTCCGCTATGATCCTTGAAATGTTGCGCGCCGAAAATCAGGTTTTTGATTTTATCTCCGTTCTTTTGGCCTACTAAACGATATGCTCTCAGTAAAATCCCATATCTAAATTCATTTATCGCATCCCAAAGTTCGTTTCATGGCCCCGTCAACCTAACCCCCCCCCCCCCCTCCCTGCTCACGCCGCTTGGTGGTGACAGTCTGCGGCGGCACATTATAGCACGGAACGGCTGCCCAGAGGGCGCGCCGGAGGAATAGTAGTGAAAGACTAGTGGCGCGGCGCTCCGGCGTAAAACCGCCCTCCATCGCAGTATTACGGGTCCGGTTGGAATGGCGACGAACACGCCACAGTGCATATCTACTGCGGTTGCGTTTCAATATTATTATGGATGTTTGACTATTAAAAAACAGTGATTTTTTTTAGGGAGTTTAATGTTTTGCAAGTAAAGGTTGTCTATGTGCCAGGAGTACTGGGTAGAGGTGATGATCCTGGCATAAAAACATTTGTCGACTGCGAAGTGCGTCTCGCAAGTGCAACTCAGCGTCACCTATGACGTCCGCCTCGAGCATAAATGCTGTTTTTCTTTATGGTTTCGTTCGCTCTTGAAAGTCAGCTATTCGAACAAATATGAGGATCCTATATCGTTCAAATTGTCTCTTCCTGCAAAGCTGCGCTGTCCTACACACTTCTTGAACCCGGGCAAGTGCTTTTAGAAAGTCGGAATTACCGCTTACTTGAAGCATGCCGCTGCTGTTTTCATTATACGCTAATGAAGTCAATGGTGAGGCAGGCACTGCCAGACCACAACACTGAGTCAAGCTACATTACATAAAAAAAAAACGAAGCGGGACGCGAATACGGCCACAGCTCGTCTGTTCTCGTTCCCTGGAAATTTGACCGGGTCAAGCAACAACATTAAAATAAAAAAAAGCTTTTACTACACACTTGCGAGATCTTGTTGTGTTTGCACACCTGTACCGCTGCCGCCAAAGCGGTAAAAATTGAAATTCACGCACGTGCGTCAGTAACTCACTCGTACTTTTATGAGTACAAAGAGTGATCGCTATTTGACTCACGTTTGCGCCAGAATTGTTCCCTTCTTTTTTACCTTTCTTATGTGACACCAAAATTATCATTTTGAACACAGTTCTGGGTGACTACGAATAATACCTTTGTCAGAAGGGCGCGTTAAATGTCATTTAAGCAAAAAGACATTACAGCTTGGCCAATCCGCGTGGTTGATACGCCACGCGGCGCGTGCACGCGCCACGTGCAGAACCAGGATCATGAGCTGATTCGCCGAGCGGTGAATGGCATTCGATCAAAATGACATTCACTGTCCCGTCTGACAGGAGTTTAATACCCCTGTCAGACGGGAAAGTAAATGTCAATTTGATCGAATGTCATTCACTGCTTGGCGAATCAGCTCGTGATCCTGGTTCCGCACGTGGCGCGTGCACGCGCAGCGTGACGTATTGAGCACGCGGATTGGCCGAGCTGCAATGTCATTTTGCTTAAATGACATTTAACGTGCCTTTGTTTGCTGTTTAGGCGCCGATACCCTTTATGTTTATAGAACACCCTGAGCCACAAAAGGATCGTCAATATTACTTTCTTCTCTTGTGAAAATATGTAATTCATTTTGAATTTCTAAGTCACACATTTTTAGGTATTTACATTTGTGAGGTGTCCTGCGCCTGGTCCCTTTTTATATAATTTTATTTTAAACACCTAACATTGCCAACACGCTCTAATTTGTCGATCGAGGATTGTTCTAGTGTCTATAATCTTTATAGTTCCTTGGAAAGTAATTACACCTGTTGTGGGCTAACTACATCATTTTAATAATACATAGAACTAGACTACAGCCGTCAATTGTTTTTCCATTATGCGTTCAAGTTAGTAACGCAATAGGGGCGACGATTGTCTGCCTCATTTTACCTCGTCTTTTGCCGCTTACTCGCTTTCTCTTGCAAGCATCGGGGAACAAAATTGGCAGGTAAGCAAAGTGAGCTTGGTTATCAGATTTAAAGTTGTCTAAAAAATAGTAACCGCATAGACCGGGTTTTTTTGTCAATGGCCACAGCGCAATCATCCTAGCTTACCCCATTAGGGACTTATCGTACAACGTCAGCTGCAGATTGTAGGCTCTGTGGACGCGAGGTCAGTCCGCCCTCAAAGTGACTGGCTCCCCTAAGCCACGCCAAACTTTTGAATGCTCTTTCGTGTGATCTATGAGAAGTCTCTATGAACTTGACAAGTAAGCGTAGCTGCACTACTAAATCCTGCGACAAGAAATATAAATAATAATTAACACTGTCTTCCGCACAGCTGGCGATGCATGCTTGCTTTGCGATCTTTTCTTGAATCACCCCCGTGAAGCCGAAGTAAAACTTTTCATGAGACACATATTTACCTTTCTGTTAATTACGATGCTGTGGCGTATTGACTACACAACAATGCCTGGTGCCGTGCCATTTTACATTCGGTTCATTACTTTACGAAGCGCGAGGCCTGCACGAAATGCGTATCAGCCTCCCGCGTCGTCCGGTGCTCGTACTGCTAACAAGTATCGGGCCCGCCTCGCCAGGGGGACGCGTGGCGCTCTGACAGTCTGATGCGGCAAATTATCGCAGGAGGCATTTTTGTGCGCGTGAAACACTGGCGCGCGTTTACCCATGCCTCGAGCCGCGCCTTTCCCATCTCTGTCGCATAAACCAGGGGTGTATGCGACGGAGATGGGAAAGGCGCGTTCCCCTGGTTTATGTTGCACGTCTAGCTGCCGGCTTTGCGCGCATGTGTGACGTGCCTCAAAAAAGGTAAATAGGGGCCCCGGACTCGCCCCATGTTTTTGGTCCGCGAGGAAGCAACTATACGCCATCCGCGCCTCACTTCAGAAACGGGGGTTGCTGCATTGTGACCTCCAAGATTGAGAGAGAGAAAGAGAGAGAGAGACGCTACTTAGTGTGAGATAAAGGAGCCATACTCAATGTGAACGAAGTCGTATTTATCAACACCGATAGCATAACCTTGTAAAGCTATAAAGCATAACAAAAGTTAAAAATTTCACACTGAGCTCAAATAAGATTTTAAGCGTTTTTCTTGCTTTCTCAGGATAAATTCATAGAAAATAAAAAACACTCTAGGATACAGAAATGAAGTACTGTTGATATAACGCCATTCACATCTCTATCTATAGTTACTGGACTTCAGCGACACCATCAAGTGAAAGTGCTAAAATATTTTCTAATAGCAGACAGGCCGATTGAGCAAGTGCCTCCAAACCTTAATGCTACAATTTTGTGCCCTTGCAATTAACAGAGTTTTTAACAGAGTTGTGCCCAATCTATATTTTTATTGGTATTCACACCTTAACTGTGTCACCTAGGCAGCTTTCATTTCTAATTATAGGGGCGTGGTAACCGGTATACCATAGTTATTGCAATTGCTTCACAGCTAGGTGTCCGGCGCTTGCAAGCCCGTCTTGGGCAAGTAACTCTATCACCGTGCAACTACCTTTGAATTCAGTTCAATGTATCCCTATGTTGAAGACTCCCCCGGCCGGGGCAGTTATTTTATTAGAACACTGGCTGCGTTAATCGACCACGTGTAGTTTTATAGGGGTATGCGCTATTAATTGGGGTTCTTATATTATACGGCGGTGGCCGACGTACAGATAACAAAACTGCTCCGTGTGTACATCCCTGGTAGCTGGACCAGATTAAGACGCACACCTTGTTTTCTTTTTTATACTTCAAATAGTTTTGTGAAGCAATGAATTTCTGCGGTAACTCCAAACGTGAAGACTCGTCTCATGGTGCCTCTCACCCCTCGAGGAAAAATAAATTGGATATGTGTGGCCCATACCTCGCGTTTTTCGACCCATATATCAGGTCGAGGGGAGTGAGGCGGCATGTCACTGCTGTCATTAGAAAATAACAAAAATACGGACTTGAGTCTACTGCATCGCTGACAAAATTTAGCGTGTCTTTGTTGTAGCCGAGACGCTGATGACAATTTTAAAGTAGCATGTAGTACAGTCTTGCCAAACAAGAGGCTATATAATTTGTTTTAGTCATAGAGGAATAAATGAAGATATTGTTATAACCGTGAAAAAATATTTACATGGCTGCACTCTTTCACGCGTTGAATCAATACAAAATGTCGATTGTACCGTAGATAATAAATATTTAATGATAAGTTTGCAGCATATATCGCTTTTGAAGATATCGACTGGTACTCGCCCAAAAACAAAATCGTGATTATTTTGTTGCAATTACTTCCAGTCAGAAGCCTGTTTAATTAAACTAATTACTAAACTTGAATTCTTCTTCGTAAACTAACAGTTAGTTACTTTCGATCAATTCATGAGGTCACGTGATTGCTCTAGTTCTTCACGACCAACTTGTGGTTGATAAAATAAATTCAACGTTTGTAGTGATAGCGAAAGTGATAGTCATAGTGATAATGATAGTGATTTTAGCTCAGGAGGGTAGCGGCACCGCCGAATAGCAAATCGCCCATACCACAACGGAATTGCTTTCTGGTGAGTTTTTGTTGGGGCCCAACCCAGCCCAACACAGACCAACACTCCATGGACACGCTTGCGGACGTAGGTAAGCATGCCCTTCTTTTAGTAGCACTTGTGTTTAGTCTCTAACATCGCCGAACTCCTTAAGAGAACCCTCCGGATCAAGCTGTTCCAAAAATAAGCGCACGGGCCGCCGAAAAAAAAAAAAAAAGTTTGAAAGAGTTTATTTGTCAAAGTTAGTCGATTGCTGCAGCTTAATCGAATTACAGTTCATTGGAACAATATAACTTCAGGAATAGCCCACGGCCTCTAGAATATAGAGAAAAACGCGATACTCAAAGAAAGCACACTTTTCTGGCATCACAAAACGTGAAACGGAGAATCATGCGCCTATATAACCACAGACACTTACAGGAGAATTAACATTATGAAACATAGGGAGCTGGATGGATAGATGGATGAATATATGTAATGGCTGTACTATTTATAACAGGCGGCAGCTGGCGACACCTAGTCCAGCTTTCAACGAGATGATGTTTGTTTGTAGTCTCCTCGCAGATAAAAAAACAAGAAAAAAAAAACCGCAGGGCATGAAGAATTGCAAGCTGCTTATAAGAGCTTTGCAAAGAATACGATTGCAGTATCAGTTGATAAGGGCTCCGAAGAACAACTTACGCAGCAAAAAACCTGAAGACGATAAGTTACGCAAAAAACCTGAGGACTAAAGGTTTAAACTGTCTTTGACTGCGTCACAGCTTCAGGAGACCTTCCACCAGGATAAGGTTGGCAACAAAACGACACCCTTTGTGTGGGAACGGAACGGAGCTTTAGGTTTTGTGGGCGAAAAAGCCACTGTGGCAGATAATGTTTTAAAATACCTTGGGTCTCTTTTTTTTTTTTGGGGGGGGGGGGGTTATTTTTGTTTAGAAAGTTTATTTTACGCCATACGTTTAATCCCCGATGCAAACCGAAAACCACCTTCGATGGTGACAATAGCCCTTTTCAGAAGTCCATCAGGCAACATTGGCAGTCGCCATTGCTCCCAGGTTGGATTGCCAGGAAGCGGACGTGTTTCGAGCTGTGGTCAACTTGTGAGCTAAGCGCTTTTGATACGTTTTGTGTTTAAAGAGTACAGTCAGCACGGAATGAAACCTGAACGCCGGAGCGCGTGGCCATCGATACAGGCTGCTCCACCTGGAGGGCCCCTGAGAACTAATGAAAACGCACCTGGGTGCGAGGGTGCGGATCCTACTAAGATGTCCTCAACCCTCGCGTGGGGCGTTTGGGACTTCCGCGTTTCGCCGGTGGCGCGCTGTAAGCGCCGTCACTCGGGGTGCTTTTCTGTCACCGCACTGTCGCCCGGTCGACACCGGGCGGCCGCTTAACTCCGGGTATAGCTCTTTGCGATAGGCCCTGCTCAGACAGGGTGGTGAATTTATTCTGCTCCGGAATCGATACGCCCGGCATATCAGTGGTAACCAAAGAGAGCGTCAGCAAGCAATTTCTCGCTTTTTAAGAATCGACTGATAACCTCGCACGAAAAACACGCGCATTGCTCATGAAAACTGAGACATCCGCGTCAGTCTGTTGCAGCATTTTTTTTCCATAAAGAGTGTGGTCGTGCGAACAAACGAATTTTATTTCGCGTTTATGACATTTCACTATTTCTCAGAAACCGCGCGTGGCACGTTGTTCACCGCAGCGTGGTTCCGGTGACATGTCATCAAGCACTATAGGGGTCTTCCGTGCTCGAAATGTTTCAACTTTCATTTCGCCCTTGCGATACACAACCGATAATGAATGACAGCGCTGAAGAGATGTCGCTGGGGATCCGATACACAAAGCGAGGGACAGTTCTTTTTGTATCGGATGCGACGGCGCTTACAGCGCGCCGCCGGCGAAACGCGGAACTCCCAGCACGCGCCGCGCGAGGGTTGAGGATCATCTTTAGTAGACCCGCACCCTCGCACCCCGCCGCATTTTCATTAGTTCTCAGGGGCCCTCCAGGTGGAGCAGCCTGTATCAACAGCCACGCGTTCCGACGTTCGGGTTTCATTTCGTGCTGACTGTACATGGTGTAATAGCGGCAGATATAAATAGCGGTAGGGTTAGGAGTGTAGGCGGCTGGGCGGGCCATTGAAGGTGGAGTATTGACGGTTTTGTTTAGGTTTTCAGGATTTTCTATTGTAGAAGCGCGGGTCTTTGAGTAGATAGGCGATGAGTGCAAAAGGCAGGAAGATCTAGGGGGACCTGAACACGTTAGAGGTGGAAAGTGCAAGCGGTGGTAATGATTAAAGAAACCGACCTCAAGAGCGTAGCTGCCGCAGAGAAATCTACTCTTCGTTTGACAGCTCTCTAAGAAGATCTGAGGAAGGCCTAGAAAGCTGGAAGGAAAATGAGAAAGGGGCTAAATTAGAAGAGATAAAGGAAAAACTGAAGGAAGAGCGGGGAAAGCTATTCTGCTCGAGACAGATGTCGGTGAGTTGACGAAGAGGGGGAGTCTGAAGTAAGGTGGCAGAAGCTTACTGGCGGTATCTCTGGAAGCACAGGCGACAAGCAGAGGCTGAGCTGAACGAGGAAAGGGCCAAGGGTGGAACTTGAGAAGCAGGTGAAGGAGCTCAGGCACGGGGAAGCGTGGAAGGCGGGTCTAGTGCGAAAAAGGAGTGTAATGATAGATTTGAGCGTTTCATCGGTGTAGTTCAGGAAGAAAGCGGAGTAGGAGGACAAACAACACGGAGAACTGCAAGATATTCTCAGAGTAGAGGTTGAGGAGGGGTCAACCCAGAAGTACAGTGGAAGAGATAACGAGGCAGTTGACAGGAGATTAGTGCCAGAGGTGCAAAAGGCTAGACGAGCAGGAGCTAGCGAATGCGGACGCCAAGGAGGTTCTAGTGCCTATGGAAGCAGCGCAAAAGGGAGAAGAGAAGGTGGCAGATTGTTAGAGCCAACCTTGGTGCCGGTGGTAAATGGAGGGCGGCTAGTATCGTAGTGCCAGGAGAAGGAGGGGCAGCCGTCGGCGGTTAGGGAGAGTCCGGTAGTTAGAGACTCCAACGTGGCAAGGATCAAAGAGCGAGGCTAGGCAAGGTGAAAGGGACAAAGGGATGCAGAGGCCCAGCCAGGAAAGTACAAGGCGATGCCATTGCCAAAGCAAAGGGAGGCAGGCGGGGACAACATGGAGGGGGAAACTTGGCGTTAGTCGATTCAGGACTTTACGATGTGTTGAACGGGGAGGAGCCAGAACTTTGAATAGCAGATAGAGGCAAGACTGGGTAAGCTAAGAGCGCCGCGAGAGAGTGGATGTGGAAATATGCACTATCCCACGAATGTGGGGACAGCCTCTTGACATCGAGAGGCGGGGGTTGAGGCTAACTGAGGATTGAGGGATGAGCCGACGACTTCAGTAATGGGCAAGCGAGATAAACTGGAGAAACTTACGCGGCTGGCTCCTGCCCGTTTACACGGGGTAGAATCCACTACAGTGAAGACACAGGTAGGAGAGTGGTAGAGAGGTTTAGATCATGTCGCAGCTTATTTGGGGACGTATAAAGCTTGGAGGGCACTGCGTGAGATGTCCGGTACCTTATGCACTGCGTACCTGAGTCGCAGAAGCTCCTGGGTGACGCGTAACGCGGAGCCGAGAGCTGGAGGAATCTCCGCGGAAGTAAGAGAAACACTGGCTTAATATAAGGCACATAAACATGCAGGGAGAAAGAAACCGAACAAAGTGTGAGGAGATTGTAGAAAAATTGGCCCAAGCATTTCAGCAGTGTATAGGGTAGAGGAAACGCACCTTATAGATGAGGAGGAACCGTCGTACATACTAGGCTATTCCGGATAGGCGAAGGTCTAGGCATGTCTGTTGTGAAGGACAGGACTGGGAAAAAGAGAAGGAAAGCGCAGAGAACACTGATGGCTCAAAGGTAGGTATAACAGGACTGAACACTCTAACGGGTACGCGTACCTGAAAACAGGAAATGACTCATGGAGGAAAATATGTCACTTCACACGTATATAAAGGGACATAGAAAAAGCAAAAGGAAAGCCGTTTACAACTCCCTGTAACGCCGAATTAGAGCGCAGCTCTTGAGGAGGAGGAGGGAAGGGTACGGAGGGGGGGGCAAGTGACCTCGGGGGGGGGGAGGGGGTAACGTGACGTCACTGATGACGTCATCAATGATGATGACGATGACGATGCGGATGCCGATGACGTCATCAGTGACGTCACTGATGACGTCATCAGGGATGATGACGATGACGATGCGGATGCCGATGACATCATCAGTGACGTCACTGATGACATCATCGGCATCCGCATCGTCATCGTCATCACGTGACCTCGGGGGTCACGTGACCAGGGGTCACGTGACCTGGGGGTCACGTCACTGATGACGTCATCGGCATCCGCATCGTCATCGCCATCATCACGTGACCTCGGGGGTCACGTGACCTCGGGGACCACGTGACCTGGGGATCACGTGACCTCGGGGACCACGTGACCTGGGCACGTGACCGGGGTCACGTGACCTGGGGGTCACGTGACCTGGGGGTCACGTGACCTCGGGCGGTTACGCCGACGGCGACGCCGACGGCGACGGCGACGCTGCCTGCCGGAAATCGGGCGCCTAGCTGCTGCTACTAAAATCGGCCTTAATGAGGAAATAATTATCATCTGAGGTAGGAATGCCAACTTAGAGGAGTTTGACGGGTTCACAGATAAACCGGAAAGTTGTTTGAAGAGTTTTGTGATGCCCTGAACCTAGCGTGTTAGTTAATGCACAAGTAAAATGTGACTGGAAAATAACGGGGGAACGAAAGAACTGAAACCCAACAATAGATTACTGCCTCATGTCAAATTAGGAAATAGATGAGGAAAGTAGAACAAGCTTAAAAATTGACCACAAAATATTAAGATTAAATTTCGCATATTTGAACCAGAACAGCAAGCTCGAGAACGAGGTGAGCTGAACTAAGTGAAGCTCGAATACAAAAAGTATATAAAAGTATTGAGTACATAGTATCGAAGAAACCTGAAAGAGAATGGACGTATGAGAATCTCATAGTAATCCTAACAAATATTTAAAGAAGCATTGAATTAAACAAAAAGGTGAGCAAAAACGAAGACAAACCAAAACGTTGGTGGGATAAAGTGGACAAAGCAGCCATATCGCGCGTGAAGAGGCAGCTAGGCAGCATATGGGCCAATATAAAGGGAGCCTTGCCAGCTGAAGTTGCATCAAAATGGGGGAACTTCCTAGAGGAAAAAAGAGGTACCAGCTTTAATACAGGCCAAATATGGAGGGTATGGCGAGTGGATATTGTAGATAAAAAAAAAAGATAGAAATGCGGCGAAAAGGTGTTTTGGGAGCACATTAAAGCGCAGAGGAGAAGGATGGGGGTTCGCAACACTTACTGACCACACGGGAACGGGAAAAAGTAGAAGGGGAAGAGGCATGGGAATAAATTAGGCAGACAATCAGAGAGGCTCTTCTCCAGCTTTTTTGAGCATAGGGGGAACAGGCGAGAGCACTGGACAGCACTAGTGTAGAGGAGGAGCAGAACTGTGCAATGCTCACCACCACAAGAAAATGCGACAAGGCAGGAGGTGCAACGTTCCAGCAGGTGCAGCGACAGGCCCAGACGACATACACATAGAAGTCATGAAGACGTTAGGAAAAAACAAGCAAATTGAAGTTGCGGCATGTGATTAATCAAATAATTGTGGGAGTGAGGAGGTAAACCTAATGATCGGGAAACTAAGTAGAGTCTAGACTAATACAAAGGTAGAGGTAGACATTAGTTTATATCGCCCGATAACCTGTCACATAAGTTCTATAAAGATTAGCTATGCAGATTTGAAAGTTGAAAATGGAGGATTGGGCAGAAGATATGGAAACACTGCGAGAGCTCCAAAAATGTGGATTCCGGCGTGATAGAAGACTGGAGGACAAAGTCTTCACCACTTAAGGTATAGAAATAGAAATAAAAGAGGCGAACTCCTTAATGGTATAGCATATTTGGACATCAAGGGAGCAGGCGATTACGTGAGCCAGGAAAACCTTTGGGGTCATCAGCTGAAGGAGCAGCACTTAGATGCAAGTTCGTTTAGGTTTCTGTCAGCAGGTATACAAAGACAATAAAGTAGTTACAATATGGGAAGCAGAAACTACACAACCACAGCCAAGAAAAAAAGGGCGCAAGCAGGTCTTTTTACTGTAACCTCTGCTCTTCAAGTGATATATCTCAGTGCAATTGCAAGAATTAAGAGCTGAGAAACTTAGGTTTTGATGTGAGCTATACGGAAGGAAGGGAGAAAATGTAATACAGGTAATTACCAGTAGTGATGACGTATGCGGACGACATAATACTCATGTCAGACCACCGGGACAGCATTACAGTAACTAGCCGCAATATTCAGGAGAGGAGATGGGGGACACCTTGGGCATGAGTTTTAGTAGGAGGGGACCTCGTGAAATGACAAGACATTGTCAATAGCCCATGTGGGAAAACACAAATATCTGGGTCAGTCCGGCCCTCAGGAGGTAAGGTACATTTAGAGATACACGAGCTCACTAGAATTAGAAAAAGTGTTAAGAAAATTAATCTGTTATGAAGCCTTCAAGGCACTGCGTGGAACTCTCAATAGATACTCAGGGCGGCCGTCAGATGGCCCATATAATGGAGTGATGGTACCAGGGGCTAGTCTTTTGGCAATGGGGCACTATGCATGAAATCAGGTTCAATCAGGATTAGAACTTCGACAAAGAAGAGGGAAAACTGACTTTTGACTCTAGAGTATAGATCACGTGACGTCAATGTCCCCGCTAAATTCAATCTCGACAAAGGAGCTGTTGGCAGATTGGCAACTGCGAGCACGGCTGTAAACACGTCCAAATGAGGGAGTACAGGGGGACAAGGGCTGGCCGCTCTCTTCGAGAGCAGGGAGGCAATTGGTAAGTTGAACCTGAACATTGGTTGATCGAAATGGATGATACGCAGTGGTGTGGTGGACAGGTATTCAAGTATTTATACATGGAATGTTGGTGGGACACAATATGGACAAACCAAACCCGAAAACTTTCATTTATATACCTTATCATTTTAGAAGATAGATACTACAGCGAACTACTTACGTGAATAAAGAAGTGAAAGAGGCAGAAAGAAAAATGATGGAGGGAAGAAATGCAAGAAATCCTCTGCTCTTGAACGATGATGCAGGTGCAATGCTAAAAACAAGTACATAAGTAAAACAAATTGTGTTTCTGACAACTCGCTGGGAAGTTTTCGCACTATTTGAGGCGAGAACGGGAGCTTCTAAGTTGACGAAGACTATAGTGTTACAAATTTTCGGCAGACAGACCCATTATGTGCTCGCCCGGCCATGGTAAGATGCTGAGACACTGCGGTTCTGTCCCACCTTAGCATGACACCATTCTTCGCCCCTGCACGGAAAAAAGGGCGAGCTAGTTGCTTTGGCTGGAGCCTTGGCGGCTTTGCGACGAGCCGCTTGCAGCAGCGGCGTGCCTGGTCACGCAGTCGAGGCCAGCCGCTCGCGCTTGCACAAAGCCCTTGCGGTTAGTTCATGCTAAGATGAGACGAAGTATAGAGCACTCAGGCTTTGAAGTTCATGGGGCAGCGCACCGCCCTCCCTGGATGGGCAAAAGATTTGGACCGGGGCTTGGGTTTTGCTGGTGACGGAGAAAGCGACAGAAAAGAAAAGGATTACAGTCACACAGAAGCGATTACAAGATTCGTGGAAGCCATCTAGGGAAAACTAACTCCACCTTCAATCCAAGTACCACAGCCGGGGACAGTGCGGGACAAAGGAAAATTGGGCATCACTCCCTTGTAGGCTCACGGTCCAGGCGTCTCAACCTTTCTCTCCCAGTGGGTCAGGTGCTGGGGTAACGCCGAGGCTCTGACCAGAGAAAAATTGACGACTCCCTTGCCGTGGGGGGAAAATGCGGGAAGTGACATTTTATGATGTTTTTTTCTTGCCCAATTTTTGTAAAGGTCATTATAATGAGGGTCCCGGCAATGCCTTGGCAATAGCTAGGAGGAGAAAATCGGCCCCAGAAAGGGGGGGGGGGGGAGGAAACATATTTTTGTCGTTATAGACTTAAGGTAGGTGGAACAAGCCACCGCCCGTCACTATGCGGTATTGCCATTAACATCGATCCATCCATCCTTGAGTTCGAGACCTTGCGGAACGCTGACGCAGCGCCTCGCTGCGAATACGTACTCAAAGTATGTCATCATGCAATGAGCGAACAGACATTGGCGTGGACTTTGAAAAGGGCCTAATCTGCGTGCAGTGACCACCCACTCGCATGCAAATAACCCCAAGTCACCGAATCAACCAGATGAACCATATGTAACTTTATGATTATACCCTGTAACAGATTAAGAAACCAGGACAAGTTTCTCGCGCTGATCCCATTATTCTTTTTTCTTCAGCAGAGGGAATGCAAAAAGAAGACAAGTGAACTGGCCTCTCCCTCTCTCCTACTCTCCAGCGTTCGCTATGCTAAAGTTGAAAGAGTGTAGGGCTTTACGAGGGGAGCTTGTCCCGCATCTCCCAGGCAGCACACCACTGTATTGGACCCCCGTTGGACCAATGTTGTCGAAAAATGGTTCCGACGACGGGTTTGATCGCTGGCATTTTCGAAAACGCCACCTGATCCAATGGTAGGTCCGACATTGGTGCCAATGCTGGACCACCGGTTTGCCAACGTTCCAGCCTCCACGTTGGACCAACGTGGTTTGCGCTTTTTTTATCCAATATTGGCATAGAGGTTTCACCGCTAGGTTGAATCCAACATTGGCATCCACAGCGCCTCTACACTACTCGGCTATTCCAATATTGGGCTATCTCCCATATTGGCATCCAGTTTAATGCACTGGCTATTTTTTTGCATCCATTGTTTGCGACATTATTGGATGCCATTTTTCAGCCAGTGTTCTAAAACAGTGCCGCCAAAAAGAGTGCAGAGAACCAAGCAAGTTCCTTGCCCTTTTCCTCAAGCTACAGTTTTCTCTTCTGATACTAAAATCTAATAATGCAGCAATCTTACCACATTTGGACACTTTAGAAATCAATAAAGCATGGCGTAACGAATTGTTCATAACGTTTGATAGTTCATAACTTATTTAAACCAAATAAAAATATTTAAAAAAAAATTGTGTACACCTCGGCGAGACACCGCCTCGGTAGTGACAGTAAGGTTCAGGGCAGACTCTGGCGGCACGCCTCGGTAGTGGACAGGGCAGAGGGCTGGGTGAAGAGCTGGGCAAAGCGGATTCCACGCAGGGGCCTGGCCACAGGATTCTGAAAGAGACAGAAGCGGTGGTTCGGATTCAGGTGAAGGGTTTCAGAGGCTCTCGTTCTCCTCTTACGCTTGTCAACAATGAAAATCAAAATAAAACATAGCTTCACGGTTAATCGCCGCCTTTGTACTTCAACCATCTCGATTAATCGGCTTCGGATGCTCTGCGGGGTATAAAATCTCGGAAAGCGCCTACACGACTTTTTTGTTTTGTTTACTTTTCCATATTATCAACTTTCTTTTGCCAGTGAATTATTTTTTTCGTTATTTAGTAGGTAAAAAACTTAATACTGCCTTCTAAAATAAATAGATGCGCAGGTAATACACCGGGGCCGGCTTGGTCAGGAATCAGTGCCCCAGCTTAGACTGGGTGAAGGACAGCACTGCAAAGCACTGGGACGCGCGAGCGTCAGCGAGCTCGATGCTTGAGTCCCGTTCAGCTCGTACGCTGGCTTTGACAGTGCTTTCGCTCTTCCCCCGTCTCAGCTGAGACGCTGTTTCTAGAACGATGGCCCAGGCGTTTTTACTTATTGTTTTGTTCGTCCGACTTGTCCTTACTCAGAGCTTGATCGATCTAGATTGAAATATTGGATAGTGGTTTAACAAAATTGACCAAATAGTACGGAGGTTGTTTCACAAATTGCAGAACTCTACTCAGTGCAACATCATGCAGTTGCCCCCAACCTTTTCATCTAGCTTTAAGAAGTCTTTAAGAATTGCAACCTCGTCATTTAAGTTCACACCAATATTTCATGCGTTAATCTGAAAAAAAAAAACGTTTTTAAGATTTACGATATTTTGTGGAACGGAAATATATAGTTATTGTTGTACCCCATATTGCCTCCATAATATTTAACAATGTAGTAAACGCAACCGCTGGCCTCCCTCTTCAGCTTCACCAGTGTCAAAACGCACTACAGACATTAACGGTTCAATAAATACACCCGGTACACGTAACAACATGACTGTTGAACAGAGCTTGAATCAACCAAGAGTTTAAAATAAATCGTGGGAGATAAAATAGCTTGTCGTGTAGGCTAAGACAATTCACATACCTGCAGAGCGCGGTGACATAACTGACACTCCACTCGCACCCAACAAACCCAAACCTTGGCAAGTAAGGCACTACACAACGCTGTGAGTATTCGGCTTGGAAATACCGGGAGGACTTTTACTACAGCAACACATCTACCGCTAAAAAGACAGCCATATTTTTTGAACAAAAAATAAATAAAACAAAAATGACTGCCGAACACAAAAATAAATCCAACGTCGGAACGTCTCCTTCACGGTCTCATTAGAATAAAAAGCACTCCCAAATAGCAGCTGCTACAGGGCCTCTCGGGCCGATCGCTCTGGATTAACAACGTTGAACTCATCGGGGAGATTCCCGGGCACAGAGTCCGACACGTGTTCAAATTCACCGATAGGGACAAAACGTACATTGCAAAAGTAAGCAAGAATACCTATCCCAAATGGTCAGGAGAACTTCTCCCTGTCACTCGCATGGAAGCGAAGGCGGTACAGTTGTGCTCTGGTCCGTCGAAGCCAGCGGTCACATGTATGCCCACAACAAGGAAGATCACCGGTGAAGGAGGCGCTGCCGAAATAATATCCATGGTCTTGGCAATCCGCATGTTGAAGATCGTGCACTTAGGCACCAAGACGACCATTGCGCTGCTGGTGATCGGAACTCTAGGAACTAGATTTACCTACATTAATGCTGCAGAAGCGAAGTCCACAGCAGGCCCTGCAGGCCTTGTGTCACCCACAAAGCTTGGGTCCGGTCCTCGCAGGCATTCGGGGTTCCGGTTTGTGGTAAACGGCTAATGCGTCATCCGTCAAACCACGTGATCACGCTTCTCGCCGCTTACCCGCGCACAAAGAGAGCGGATTCAAGCAGTACAAAAAGTATACGCCTCATTGTCCGTCGGAGTCCGGCACCGTCTCGCACGCCTTCAGCTTAGGGGAGAGGGAGAAAAATGAGAGACGCGAATAGAAAGAAGCATTGCTCCAGAACGGCGAGTGCGCTTTGGCTAGTAAGGCTGAATCTTTCAGGCCCATCTCAACAATGAACCCAACCAGAGTGATTTCAGTCACTTGTACCCAAGGTTGAGAAGTGCGGTGGATGTTATGCGTGGCCTCGCTTTTGGCCAGTTTCCGTGCTCTGCCTTATCACTCAGCTTCGAGGACTGTGAAGACACGTGACCTCTAACCGGAGACAGAATCTGGCCGGAAACGACGCATAGCGTCTACCCAGCTGCCAATACATGATTGAACAGGACAGCTCTCTTGAAGGCCAGATTTTTGAATTTCTAAATAAGCTGTCCAGCCCAAAAGTGATTCTAAACGGGGCAAGTTTGAAGACAATGGTTTTACGTCGTATAACCTCACGGTAAAATTTAAACATGAAGAACTAAGCGCGACAATTCTTTTGCGCACGATGTCCACAAATAATCTAAATAAATATATATATATATATATGTGTTCTTTTTATCAATAAATTTAAAATTATTTGTGCACTGCGTTAGGTACGCGTATTTATAACTTCAAATTTTTTTAGCATGAAAGAGTTACGCATACAAAACACCAACGGACAGTGCTAACGATCGTCTCGACTTTCGATCACTTACGATGACTCGGTCGCGATGCTGCGCGAACAATCTCTGAAAGATGTTGCGCAGGATGGCCGCCGTGGGCGCAACGGCTTCGCGCAACCATTCGAAGGGCAAAGGATTCGCGACGACAAAGCAGCTGGCCTGTCCAGCAAGCCAACGGGGCTCGAGAGTACCCGCCAGCATTTTCCGCAGAGGTGAGCGCGGCCGACCAGATGGAGGCGCAGTAGTGCTCTCGCGTCGCGATTGCCAATACGTCAGTTCCACTCGCCTACACTGATGACATGTCCACATGGCAGGTCGAAGCTGTTCCTCCCCGAGACTTCATTCGGATTCAACGGCACGACTTTCTGGGCTCGAAAGACTCTCGTAAAACTGAGAGTAGAAGTCACTTCTGGTTGGCGGCGTAAGTGCGGCGGCTTTGGCGTTTGTCGACACCTGCGCATCGTCAATGACAAATATGCACAGAAACCTTTAAATATAAAAATAGTTAGCACGCAGAAAGAAATACAAACATGGCAGGGGCACGGACAAAGTAGAAGACGCTAACAGCCAGGTGGATGCATATACATACAAAATACACTCAGAAAATACAAAAATAATTAAACCTAAAAAACAGAATTAAGTTTTCAAATCGCCGAGGTAAGGCAATGCGAAAGAAGAGCAGCCAGTGCAAACAAACTGCAATAGTCCTATAGGTGCAGCTAAGGATTTATTTGTGATCGCGGTTAGCGAAAGTACCGCGACGTACGCCCCGCGAAGTTGGCTAAATAAAATTCTCGCTCCGAGCGAGCGCGTGAATGACTTTCTCTTTCCACTTTCCTACCTCTGCAACGCAAAAAAGGCTTCATTGGCTATGGCAGGTAGCAATATTGACCAGCCCATACCATGACATCACAAATATTGGCAAACGCTCATCTTTGACAGCTTAACATTCAACCAGCTTAGCCGAGCGTAAATACAATATCGGAAAGCCATATGGCTCTGACAGTCCAATATTGTAACAGGTCAGGCCGGCGATATCCAATATTGGAAAGCTATTGGTTTTGACTCGTCCAATATTGGATGTAAATATGCCGGCGTAAAGTCAACATCAGAAAGCCAGTGGCTCCGACAGTCCAATGTTGGACATGCCGTGCGGGGGCACTTCCAATATTGGAAGCTATTGGCTTTCGACAGTCCAATCGTTGACCGTAGCCTATGCCAACGTATTACCAATATTGGAAAACCATTGGCTTTGATAGTCCATTATTGCCCAATGTGATCTCCACATAGAAACATATAGTTTCATTAAGCCATTATAGCAATATTCTTGCCAGCATCAAATCCAATGGTTGGCTCCACATGGTGTGCTGCCTGCTCTTGACCCATAGCAGCGCATAAACAAGCTTCGGTTTGGTACGTCCGAAAATATTAACGATACGACTTCGCTCACCATGCGGTCTGCGGCGGAGTCCACGACGCACTTGAAGTACACCGGCCTGCCCCAGCTGCGGAGTTGACGTTGCGGACGTTGGGGCTCTTCAGGAGATGCTCGTACTCGCCGAGTGCTCACGACCCCGGGCCGGACGGCTACCCGGGAGGAGCAGGAGCCGACCCGTGCCGCGACTTGAACTTGAGTCTGGCCCTGGTGCTTCCGGCCTCTAAACCCTCTAGTAGAAAAAAAAGAAAAAAGAGAGAAGGAGGTAGCGTTAGCGACTGCCGGGGTATCGGGTAAGGAAAAAATGAAAGCCGTTTACAACCACCTCTAACGCCGGAGTCAGACTGCAGCTCTTGAGGAGGAGGGGAAGGCACGGGGGGGGGTGCGAGAGTCACGTCACCTCAGGGGTCACGTGATAGGGGGGGTCACGTGGCCTGGGGCCACGTGACCTCGAGGTGGGGGCGGATAAAGTTTTCCGCTAAATATAGCGGGAAACATTTTTCGCTAAATTTAGCGGGAAAAATTTTCCTTTAGATTTAGGGGAAAATTTTCCGCTAAATTGAGCGGGAAACTTTTCCGCTAGATTTAGCTGGGAAAATGTTTCGCTAAATTTAGCGGGGAAACTTTTCTGCTAGATTTAGCGGAAGAAATTTTGGATTTAGCGGGGGAAAATTTTCCGATAGATTTAGCGGAGAAAATTTTCCGCTAGATTTAGCGGGGAAAATTTTTCGCTAAATTTACGTCGGAAACTTTTTCCGCCAGATTTAGCGGGGAAATTTTGATTTAGCGGGGAAAATTTTCCGCTAGATTTAGCAGGGGAAAATTCTCCGCTTGATTTAGCGGGGAAAATTTTCCGCTAAATTTAGCGGGAAATTTACCCATCATGGACCGCGCGGTTACGCCGACGGCGACGGCGACGCCGCTCAAGCCGGAAACGGGCGCCTAAGAGCTGCGCTCTAAAACTCTGGGTTGATATACATATTAACTGCAGAGTTCATACATCCTTCTAGATATATACATACCTAGAAGGCCGTATAAGGATGCTCTTTAGACAAGAAGGCCGTAGTGCTATTTTATGACGTCACCTATTGAAGGCCAGAACGGAGCATCTGTTGAGCACGAGTCACTTCCGAAGACTGATCCAGCACCCGTGCCCATATCTCCGACGCGCTGGCCAATTGTGGTTGACGTAAATACATTTCAGAGCTACGGCCTTGGAATGCGTGAAGCGTCGAATAAATGTGGTACTTCTCAAGTTACTGCATGTTGTAAAGGAAGAGAGAAGTCTAATTTCATCTAAAAAATTGACGGCACCTAGTATCAGCTCAATTTCATAACGGAAAGAGAAGCCCGAAGAGTATAAGAAGTGTTCATTAAATAAAACAAAAAGCGACAGCGACCTTTATCTCCAGAGTCCTATGAAACATAGAACGCAGTATTCGGGGAATGATCGTTTAGAATTGTTTGGAAGACATTATACAGTAGTTTCGGAGAGTGAATATACCTTTATGAATACCCACGCTTATATCATAAGGAAACTGTTTCGGTACAAATGTGACACGACGTCAATTTTCCCCACTAAGCTGAGCGGCAAACTGAATTGACGGATACGTCCCGTGACGTCAATTTCCCCGCTAAATTTAACGGGAAATGCAGGAACGGACGAATGAACGAACGAACAAATATCTTAGTTCCGCTAAAAAGCATCCCAATTTTCAAGAATCAAAAAAAAAAAAAAGAGTCGATATAGGGATTGAGATAGAGAGAGTGAGAAACCCAAAGAACCAAGACCTTGCGGAAGAAAGGAACCGATTCCGAGCTGACAAATCCCCGGTGGTTCGGCACTCTCGATTTGCCAAGACAAACACCCACTGCATAGAACGGAACCTGCCTCCTACGCACTCCGAGGAAAATTTACTACGCCACCAATAAATCCAGTCTCCGCGTTTCCTCCATTCCCACGGTTCTAAGGAAAGCAATGTGGCAGATAAGGAAAGTGGTTTTCTCGAGAAAGACGCAATTGCTTCGACGGAACTTGCTTCGGAAAACGGAGCTAGGCAGCAAAGCTAACCTTAAAAAAGTTGCCGTGCGGTTTCTTCTTGTCTATTCGTTTGTGGGGTATTTAGCAATATTTTATTGGAGTCTACTTGCCAGCCCTAATTAATCCAACGTGAATCAACTCAGCTTATCGGTTTAGGTTCTTTATGTAAACTCAGACCGTTGATCGGCGGATACCGGTAAGACAAGGATTGCCTCGTTTGAGTGTAAGCCTCGCAGGCTTGAGCGTTCTGACTAAGCCCAAATAAATATGGACGCGAAACACTAGAACACTTTACTCTCTGAACGATATAGGACAGCTTGCTCCAGGGTTGTCGCCTGAACGCATACCGACACCCTTAGAATGCTGACACACACCACATAACTAGCATACTGGCAGTGCTAGCAGCATGCGAGAGATATTTGAATACACGCAACAAGTATACACCATATCTCAACTGCGCATGCACGTACACCATAAATACAGACGCAATGTTGTACGCACGGAACCCCAAACACGACTTTGTTGCCCTGGCCATTATTTTTAACACCCGACAAATGTAAGACTACGCCTTCGCAGGTGACATCTCCGAAATTACAAATGTCTCACGCATGCTGCTTATTCATCGTCTGTATTTCACATAAAGCGCAGCATTTCGAACTTCAAGGATTGTATCTTAAAGTCAAGAGCATTGGTAGAGTCAATTCCGTACAGCCGCGGTAAAACGGCTTTCATTAAAGTTCCTAGAACCAGGTGAAATATCGCTAACACCATTTTCCTCATCAGCCTTCTTTTCTATGCCATTCCTACACCATCCAGCAATGACAGGATGTTACATGCAACAGCACCCACATTTGCTACTAAGAAGTGGGAACCCAGCATATTTAACCCCTTCGGGCATAATGTCCCTAAACAGACAGATGGATTTCCCTTGTCAGAAGATTCAACAAACATACTATTTTACCAATGCTGTAATCATTGTCTTGCACAACTCTAAGTCTGTGTTTCACCGATAATGCAAGCCAAGTAAACTCCATTCAATCACTAGGGCCATCCGAATCAATAAATACCGTCTATAAAGACGCTAGTATTTGTTCGATTCTTTGTTCCTTCACAACCTGCTTCTTGATTTCCAGTTGCTGATGTCGAAGCTAAGCATATTACGCTACCCAGTGGAACCTCAAGCATCCGCCTGCCCTTTGTATTACGGGCGTTTGAAGCGTGACTTAAATATAAGTGTTTTGTTCAGGCACCAATCAGCACGAAATGTCGACACTAGATGTGCACTGGTTCACCGATTTCTTAAAGGCCAGATTGAAGTCCCTAGTACACAAGGGCATTTAAAGATTGAAAAATATATATACATGTTTGCACTTAAAAGTAATTTGATTACATACGCGATCTGGGTGGGGATAATGAACATGCCATTTTGCTTGCGCATTGTGACTGCGCTTATCGCATTTCTTTAGTGACGTAATCCTCTGATTTTTTAGTACATCTCGGTTATTGTCTCAAAAGGGGCTGCGCGAACAAACAAATGTGCCGGCAGTTTCTGGAGTGAAGCGTGTAAGACCGAAGGCCTTCCGGAAACTGCAATGTTTCGCTATTTCTTTTCCAGCAGCCGCATCGGCGACAAAGAAAGACGGAAGCCCAATGCAATTGACTGAGAAAAATGTCAGTTTATGCTTCACCATGAAGGTTAAAATGCAAAGTAAGAAAAAATTAACAGTCACAAAGTGTCATGATTTCGTACTGTACTGGCTGAATTGATCATCTACAGCGCGAACCAGTCTCAGTCAAACATAGCAGTCTCACCACACGTTGACCAAACATCTGATGTCCCGTTCGTATTGTCCTCGAGCCGAAATTACGGTATTTTTACTCATTTGAAAAAGGCCAGCAAAAGCAATTAGCTTGTGACTCGTCCACCTAAAAGATTGCTTTCACCAACTCATACATAGCTTAAAAAATATTCACCAGAAACGTAAGCCTTTTCTGACAGAAAGTGATAAAACGACACGCCGTCTACTAAACACTGTTGACATAAGCGGGCGCCATTTGACCGGCCATCCGCTTTCAGGTCTAGGATGGAAGGATGCACGAAGAACCCACGGCCATTAGTCCCCCTCAATTTGAACTGCGGCGGCTGCGCGGACGTCAGTTAGTGCGCCGTTAGACGCAAATCCCAAACGACACACCATCAACGGTACGACCCAGCGAACGACGGCAGCGAATGTTCAACGAAAGCTTCGTATGGTCTGCTATATACGACTGTTAACCGAGCCGAGATGCAGAACGCCACCAGAACTCGTCAAAACCAGACCCGCCAAATATTCTCTCAGTGTGACGTCATTTAGCATGAAAGAGGTACTAACGAGTATTGCTGGTTTGTAGTTAATGACGACTATTGTTTGAAGGCAGCCTAACGTAGATGAAAACGTACATGGCAAAATAGCTGAAATAAAGTTAGGACAAGGTAGCTACAACGTAGTTTTGTCAAGTACGTTGCAAACAAGCCTACAGTTTTGAAAAGAGGTTTGGTTTCTGCAGCCGTTGAATGTTCAACGAAACGCCCATTACTCGGTAGACAGAATGAAGTGGTGGCTAGAAATCACTTGGCGAGTGAAAAAGATAGTCCAAAGTTTTCTTCGCATTTCTTTTTTTTTTCTATTTCGAACAACCTTTTGAAGAAAACGAAATTCGGCTAAACACTTGAAAAAAAAAAACCTTGCACGATAAAAATTATTTTCATAAAACAGGGAGGAAGAAAGGAACAAACACGACTCGGAGCGGAGCCTCGTTTCTCGATTCTTCTAAAAACGTGTAGGACGCTTCGCCTTTAAGAATGGAACGCGATAGCGTTGTGGGGCCCCGTTCGTATCGCCTTCTCATTCGCACGTGCAAGCGTGCCTAGCGTGACCTAGTAAATAGCGTGTCTGGCTCGCAACCGAAGGGTTATGGGTACGGTTCCGTGTTTTCGGATAAATCCAAAAGCTCCAAAAACATCCGCGGGGAAATTTTGTATCCATTCGAATTTATCCAATAAACTCCGAATTGTTATGTGCCAATACCACTGCCTCTTTCTCCAACCCCGCCCCCCCCCCCAAAAAAAAAACAACAAAAAAAACAAATATATATATTTTTTTAATTTGATTAGTTTAGGGTTTTTTGAAAATGCCACCATAATTATCTTCTATATCTTATACCGTTGTTAAAAGGAGTCTTCCCGCTTGTCTCGTCAAGGTTGATTCAGGGCAACAGGCCATTGTACGTTCGGGTCACGACAAAAGCCACTATTTTGGTTTCCAGTTTGGGTCATGCGATTTGCGATTTAGAGAAAGGAGAGGGTACGTTTTTGTAACAATGAAAGCTATGGACAATGAAGATTGTAAAAAATACAAAACAGGGGCAGTTGAAACTTTTCTATTACTTCCTTAACCACTCCACATCGCGCGGCCCAGGGCTGAATTGATGGAATACTATGGGATGACTACGAGCTCCTAGCGACTATCTCCAAGAGTTGGTTGATTTTAAGGTATCGAAGTTTATCGAAGCAAAACTTCAGTGGAACATTTGTCGTGGGACAAATTAGTAATGCCAACGGCAATGACACTAACGCCAAATTGAGCTGCAGAAAAATTAATTGATACAAGCGCGTTTAAATTTTTTTTATCTGGCGTACGTTTACATCCGGTTAATATTTATGTACTTATTTATTTTAATAGGAAACACTGCGAAATTAAACTCCAAACTTCGGAAAATAGACTACAAAGCGAAAATAAACTCCGGCAAAATCCGAATCTTTGGCAAAAAATAAACTCCAAACAACGCACTCCGAACTTTACGAAAAATAAACTCGAAAACACGGAACCCATGTTTTAATCACTTCCGCTCCAGGCGTGACGTCTCGTTTAATGTGAGCATTGTGGGTTGTTTGAAAGTCCCGCCCAAGGTCATGTGGCTGTGATGTCATGAGCCTATCGATCAATCATGAATTTCGCGTTACGCCACCGATCACCGGCTTTCCCGCGACAAAAGCTCCTTAACGCTATTGAGTTAAAATCGGCAAACAAGTTAGCTGCAAAAAAGTTCTTATATTTATTCAGCATAGTTTTAACCAGCCCATTCCGCTAACACCCCAACAAACACGGAAGTCTGTATACGCACACGACAAGAAATGAGCTCCCTTCTGAGCAGACCGTAGCAATGCCCTCTAACTCCGCTTGTTCGGGGATATGAGCTTTGGCGGCAAGAGTGACGTTCATGTGTAAAAACAAAGCTTGCAAACATGCTGTCCGTAAAATGTTTGTGAACAAAGTTTTTGTTGCTTTTTGTTAAATATGTTTGCATGTATTTCTTCAAGCGAGTGCCTTATGAAAACAGCGATTGTGTATAATAAGACAAGCAACAAGCAGGAACGTTTTCATCTAAAGAGCTTTACAGCTATCAAGCTTGTCATCACCGCTCTTTATACTTTTTAGAAATGTTGCGTTTATTACATCGTTATCTTCACAATCCAAATACCCCAGTCGTAGGTATAAACCGGCAGGACAAGGACACCATGAAATGTCAGAAATGTTATATGAATGTTCAGACATGGGAACTTGAAGAAAAGGAAATATTAGGAGGAAAAGCGTAAACGTTTTTCTTATATATTGCGAAAATCGTTTACAATGCAAACAATTAACAAAAAAAAAATCTAAACAAATAGTAAGATATTAGGGATTACCAAAGGATTAAGAGACCTGCCTTCAATTGTGGCCACTTGCGAAACATCACGTTCGGACATCCCAGAAAAACCCTTAGAAGTTTAGTCCGGATAATAAAAAGGCATCAAAATATATTTCGCGCTCGATATGAAACCACGCTAAACGTCGACTCTTTTGCCGCCTACTGCACGACTACGACTATACTCCACTCACCCCTACGCTGTCAGTGCGGTGAAAGCTTCCCGCTTGCCGCAGAAATCCACCGCCTCACTCTCATCGCCTAAACCACGCTCGCTAGGCGTGGGTAAGTATGGGGAGAGTGATCACGTTAATGGAAAATACAAACATGACTGGCCCAATAGGCACGTAGCCTTCACCGCGCCGTTAGCTTAGGGAGGAACTAGGTACACTTCGGCCACTCTCTAGGCTTCAATTTTCGCATCTAGGAAGTCTGACATCAGAAGGAGGCGGGGTGTTGCCCAGCAGGTCAGAAAAACTTCCTCGCATCCCGAAGCTGGCTTTGGCGAGCCCTCGACGTCAATGACAGAATGCCAAGCCCATAACACGGAGTGTGCCTCTTGGGGCGGAATTGGTCGTGCACGCTGCTATAAAATAATTATTTCGCCGTCGGACACACTTAGTAAGGCCCGTACATCAAGTGCAGAAGGTCCTGCGTTACAAAGTAAGCAACAAAACGGAACTAATTATACCGCCAGAAAAGACAGTTAAGAAAAAAGTCGAACGTAACAGCAATCAGGAAGTAGTAAAAACGGGAAGTATGCTTTGTGTGTCACAAACAATAAGGTCGACAGCACCTTATATATCTTCACGAATGAAACGAGGTCAGACGAATGTTAAAACTGAACATACTTCTAGTAATACTGCTTTTTCGCAATAGCGCACTCCACGCTAAAGCGTTCGTGCCAAGTGAATCGGCAACATTCGCTGCGGTGGGCAAGCCACTCACGCGTCTACTCACGGCAACAGTGTTCCCATATGCACAACCCAACGCTGCAAGCTCCCCAGCTTAGAACTGAACTGTTCGTCGATTTGTCAGGCTCTTACATCACTCGCACGAACGCATAAGTGCCAATACGCGTTTTCCTTATCAATAATGTTCTGTGGGCCGTGTGACGATTACCCTATTTTCCACGCAATACGTGTAAAGCAAGCAAACTGCGCAAAATACATTGAACACGAGGAAGGCCATGATCACGGGATACGATGATTATTGCGCCGGTGGTGCACGAAAGCACCCGATATTAAAAGCCCCGCGTCGAATGTCCCGCGGCAAGTGCCCCGCCCTTTTTGCGCCACTTTCAAAAGACCCAGCTTTAGAAGCCCATGACGCGAATCCCCATATCAGGTGGCCGGGTCCTCAGCACAAGGGCGGAGCATTCTGCTTTTAGCTTAGAGACATTAAGTCTGCACGCGAGCTTGTGCCATATAATCATGCCGTACTCGGGACTCGGGTAAGAATTGACATGATAAATCTTCCGGTTCTTCAGTCGTACGCTATACACATTCGCGTCTTATGGCATTAGAAGTTAGAACAAACAGAAAATACCAGACACTGGCAAAACATTTAAAGTTAGGACGTAGATATTTTGCCGCCAACCAACACATCAACCCGAGACAAAAATTGCCGGCAGTTTTCCCTTATTGGCTGGCTATACAATCATACAACCACTGCCGGCATTTTTTTTTTTTTGCAGGCGGCAGCGTAGGTTTAGGAAAGGAAATGTTCACTGCTTTAGACATGCAGTTTATTTAACGGTTTAAGACCACGAGACTCCCATAGCTCGCACTCTTTCGGCGATTTTTTTAGTAGAATAAGTTTGTAGTTCATTCAAAAATCCCGTGCAAGAGGAATCAAATCCGCAGGCCCTAAAAGCGTTGTATGTGAAACTCACTGGCGCGCTGTAAAAACTAAGCGGGTGTAATCACGGCAGACAGCGGCTCCAGTAGCGAAGCAGATCTGAGAACTCATAGAGCCTGTAATGTCCAACACTGGGGCAACATAACGTAAGCCCCGCACCCTCCTTCTGCCCCGTAAACCAGACGAGGCAGCTACGTTCCTCTGGCAATCCGGTCAAAGGGACGGTAGTGCCTGCACTCGCAGTTGATTAAAGATGTGGACACGCAGCCCCTCTCTTTGGAAGTGTCACAGCGAGGTGCATAGAAAGCTTTGGCAGGGTTGGACGCCCCTTGATGGTAGCCAGTCAATGAAAATACACTGACGGCAATATCTCTTCCCAGCTCCTATGCCGGCTGGCAGCAAAATAACCAAGTCCTGAAAGTTACAGTTTTTTATGAACAAGCGTTGAACCAAAGCTTTGGTCGACTCTGAAGCGCGCGGTTTCACAATTCCGACGAAATGGGTTTTGTCGAAACTGTTAACCCGCAAATTATTGCGCCATACTTATTACGTACATCCCCAAAACTCCATTCTTCTTACGTCGTTCTAAAGAAAAATTGTATTCCTCTAGGTAGATAAAGGCTATCATTATACCTCTGAGTATACCTCTAAGACTGCGGTGCATCGCTGGTTATGCAAATTCATGCAATTGGCCTTAACACGTCGTTTAAGTTTTTCTGTGGTTAGTTAACGGTATTTTTTTTCTTTCACTTAAAAATCCCTTTGTAGATCCTCAACATATTAGGCTAAGACACGGAACAACGCTGTTTGAAGCGCGCAGGGGGGACGAGGGCAACGAGGACGGGGTTTTCGGCGCGCGGGAATACGGGACGAGGTAATTGAACGCGGGGTTTTCGAAACGTGGAGATAATGAAGCGGATGCTTTTGCGACTGGGATTCTGCACGCGGGATAATCGTGCTACACCCGTATTTACTCAGTTCATACGTTTAATTGCTGTTTATTGAGTGAGGGTATCCATATTAAAGAAGTCCCTATCAGCGAGACACTGCCTCTAGTGAATAACGGTGCCGAATCGAGCCTCCTGTGACCTGCGTTAGATTTTCATTCCTGCATGGTTGAATATTTGTTTGCGTATTACCACGGCACGATGCACGTTGAAACGCCCACGCTGAGGTTCTACACCCACCGGCTCACTTTCTCACTTTCTGCGGAGACATTAGGCGCCCCTTGGTTCAGATAAACTCATGCTGTTCAAACGTTCATGCCAACATAGTACTCCTGCTCTGAGAGCTCGAGCTAAAACACTCTGAATCAGTGACTTTAACGGTTTTTTAATATTGCACCCGTAGTATTTGTTTCTTGCTTGTGATTTGAGAAAACGTAAATATTACACAGTGAATCTAAGCGTGTCATTAGGAGTTCTCACAGCAGCACAAATAAATATCAAGTCTCAGGGTCAAAGACAGGTGCTGTTTCACCGGAGTGGTCACCAAATGATTATGGCACGCGCCTAACCGTGGTTAAAGGTGATTGTTAAAAAAAAGACCAAAAGAATGACGCAGAAGCTTTTAGTGCGACGAAAATGCCAAGTGACACGTGCTTTTTTTTTCTTTTATGTCATTTCCCTATGTATTTTTTTTAAGATTGCTGTCCCTCCTTCCAATAACCCGAGTGCCTTCGAAAGCCCGAGGATTGTAGGTGTAGGTTTATGTAAGTTACATAGTCTGCTTTATTGAATGCTCATATGTGCGCTAACTTTCCTCTCGGGACCACTCTAAACATCCAGAACAGCCTTAATGCATTGTTTCGGGCGGGGTACCGAGATGTTCTGCAACTTCCTCGACGCTAATACACTGACAGTAGGGATCTCAAGAACGTTGGAGTAGACAGTAGCTTCCCAAGCAGCACGCATTTTGGCCAAGCAATGGCCAGTGGCTGGGGATGGTCTTGCGGCCAGCGGCCAAAGAGTGGCCATTCATTAGCCAATGCTTGGCCGGTGGCTGATGGCCAGAAAAAGGCCAGTCATCGGCTGATATTAGTGGCCGCTGTCTGTACATGGCCAGGGACCATTTGCCAGTTATTGGCCAATATTTGGCCACCTATGTGCTAGCTTGGGGATTTCGTTCGATTTATCGCCACCGGTGCAAGACGTGCAGGTAAATCGAACGAAGCAGGTGTTCATGCACCTCAATCTGTTGTTGCTTTGTCCCTGGGTGGTGCATTTCCGAGGTCCCTGCTTTTAGAGGGGTCTTACGCAATTATTCTCCGGACTCTGATGATTTAATTATACGCTTATTGCAGAAAAAGATAAGAGCTAAACAAATGTATAGGTATAAAAGCTAGGTGCGTGACTTTTAACGCGAACACAGGAATCGTCATTTTCTTTGTTTCCTCTGCTTGAGAAACCAGTTTCCTGCGAAATCAGCATTGAACTCTGCAAGATAATAAAGGCACTACTTTACTGATCTGTTATGAAAGCGACGAGTTGAAGAAATCCAAACTGAGGATAAAAGTCACGGACATATCAGCAATCAAAAAACCCCCACCAGCTCGCCGGCAAAAGTTAGCAGCTGCGAGTTGGTGTTTGATTAAAGCGCAGCAGTTCCTTACTCAAACACTCCTGCAGATGTGAGAAAAAAACAACCCCTATTTTAAATAATTGCCGCACTCGTCGATACAATCTTGAACTCTCGTACAGCGAGTTGTTTATTACATCATCCTATCGTGGCGCATTTATCCGGTATAGCAACGTTTATATAACGCACGTTTCCTTCCGGTAGTATAGACAGCTACGTGTGAGGAGTAACCACTTTTTTCCCCACTTGGCCCAAGTCACTATTGGAAGGCAACATATAGGCTCAGCGTTTCAATAAGGCGTAGCAATTTAGGAACGAGCTGAACGAAGAAGGAAGAAAGTCTAGGATGTGGTGGCCAGCTCGAGGTACGGGTCAGCTCCTAAAGTTTCCCGACCATTGGCTTCCGATCAAAAAAACAGCGATCAGAGCTGGGCAAACATTGCGCATCTCCACGCAGGTCACAACGTTATGGTTCGACGAGAGGCAACCGGTGTCCTCAGGGTGTCTAGCTCTCGTTTTCCGTGCGCCGTCACGAAGGTGCCTTATTCCGGATAGTTCGCGGCCTGGTTTATTCCCCGAGGACTGGAGCGTCGTTGCTTCTTCCGCCGTAGGAGAATTGTGAGGATGAAGGTCAGAATGCGTAGTCTTTATATTCTGGCCGCCTTGGTGAGCAAGGCTCGGGGTGAGGATACATTAAGGAAGAAAAGAAGAGGCAGGACAACGAGAGCGAGGATGACTTAGAAAGAAGAAAAATGTCAAACAGATAGAAAAAGCAAGATAGATTAAACGACAAAAAAGTTGGAGGGATATTTAGAAAACAAAGAAGATTAAAAAAATGCATTAAAGAGAGAAAGCAATAGAGATAGGAAGTGAGAAAAATACATATAAAGAGAGAGATAATGAGAAAGACAGAAGAAAGGAGGAAAAGAAGAGAGGGGGATGAAGAAACAGGTAGAAAGGACGAAAGAGAAAAAGTGCGAGAATGAGAGCGAAAGAAATATGAGAGTCTGTAGAAGGAGACAGAAGCAGAGAAGGCGCAGAGTACCGAGTAAACAGAAGGATCGAGCGACAGGGAGCAATCGATTGATCACGAGATAGGGAGTAAGTACAGCATGCGATAAAAAGAGGTCGAAAATTAGCAACACGTGGACGAGAGCAAGTGTGTTATTTTGATTGCGTCTATTTGTGCTTGCGTACCACGCACCCAAGGTTGACATAGATGAGAAAATGTCCCGCAGTGTTTGCTTTGTATGAACTACAAACCTCGTTCATGTACCCGAAATGAGGTCGCAAGAGCAACATTGCCAAAACCTTGTCGCTAGAGATTATCACAAGAACAACAAAAAAGCTCTCTGTCCGTGACGGTTATAGCTTTCTTGTGATAGACTGAAAAACAATTTAAAAAAAACACTGCAATAAAAAAATGTTTAGGGGACACGTATATTTAAAATAAGACTATCACGAAAAAAAACACGCAATTTAGGTGCTGAAGGCAGAGGTCGCAGACCGCTAGGCCCCGACCCGTGATTACAAGATGGTTACATCTCTCATTGGCTGAAGGACGATTGACGTGAAAGGCTGGTTTGAATCTGTACCTCGCGCCGTAACAGATTTTTGTTGACTATTGTTTAATGTTTGAGAAAAAATAATCTTGATGGAGTCATTACTGTTTTCAAAAATAAACCTGAGATTGTCTTTCCGCTTCGGTTTCGAACGACAACGAACATGGCTGTAGGTGTTTGCGGTACGCTCAACGAGCCTAGCTCGTTGACGTCCTTTACTTTTATGAGTGCGAGTCGTTCTGCGTTCCCCGAGGTGATTAGACGAAGATCTCAACCGGACTTAGTTTGCGTGCAGACAACTGTCGCAAGTACGCGCCTTTGGAAACGCTGAGCGGGTGCTTGTTTTCGTAGCGTCACTGGCCTACGCCTAGCTTCTACGCGAACTATGTCGTTCGATCTCGCTTGATTTGTTCTTTTGCGCGTGTTGAATTTGAATAAAGATTTTGTTTCCCGTAAAAGCGGCCCCGCCGCTCTGTGACTTGTGCAACCGTCATGATTGCAACCATGGTTTCAATACTGAAAAGATACCTAAACAAGTAAGAATTAACAATCCATATTTTCTGGAGGAAATCGGGCGTTCGGCTTGCATCAAGTTAGTCACGAGATGTTCCCGTCACTTCGCTTCGAAAGGCAAGTAGCTCTTAAGTTTTGCGCCGCACCTGGTTTCTCGAATCGAATATTTGAGGTCACGTTTTAATTGTGCGTCATGACGCGCAAGCACTTTGCTCGCGGGTAACATGCGGAGAAAATAACAAGAACATAAACTCTAAAATGACTGGACATGCGTTACATTTTTTCGCCCTCATGGTCTGCTTTTAACCGCACATCGATAGACGTTGGCAGACGCTTTTATTAAAAGGTCGCTTGTATTTGATGAAACGCTGGAACGCCGCTTTAATGATCGAGCCTTGTGAACGTTGTAATCGTTTTTAGACGGGGGCGGATAGCAGATGGACGAAGACGAAAACGGACGCCGACGCGCAGCGCTCATGTCCGCGTCATGCAGGCATGGCAGACGACGATATACGGTGGTGAAATAGCAGACAATGCCGAGGGCTGCCGCGCGTCTGCTCGCACAACTAGCAGACTTTGTCAGACGCCAGACCAGACGCGCCGGATGTCCCGAAGGGAGACACCAGGCTTCTTACCGTGTCCGGCCGAGCAGCCAAGCCAATCCAGTAGTAATGGGCGGGGCAACTGATCTGTGGGCGGGGCTTAGAGCGGGCCGTGACCTCCGCCTAAGTTGCGTCTAACGGCTTAAATATTGCGTGAATTTTGTTTTCTTTTCGTAAAAAATTACGAAAAAAAAACGTGTTCCATCTATGCTCTTAATTTTTTTTTATTGCAGTGTTCCTTTAAAGTTTACGCCCGGGTTCAGTTCGTTCATAATTTATGCTACTAAAAATTAAAAAAAATGAAATGCTAAAGTGATCATACCTTGATATAAAATTGCGTGGATCAGTTGGTCGAAGCGAACAAGACAACTTGAGCTCACTATTTACTCTTACATTAAGGTCTTGTTTTTGCTATCTTAATTTACTCAAATATCAAATGAGGTCACACAAAGCAAATGTTTAAAAAAGAAAAAAAAAAGGTCGAGCCGATAGCAAATAAAATACAGTGAGCGGGTTAAGAGTCAGATAGCCTAAGCAGCCCTTCATACCGGTCAGATAATATATGTGGACATCTGTGCCAGTGATGGGAAGTAATAAAAAAGGTATTTGAAATACGTATTGAATAACTCTGAATATTTTGTACTTCGTGTGTAATTGCATATTAGATAATGGATTGGTCAACTGCATTTAAATAATAAGAACTGAGCATTTTAAATACTGGTGCAACACAATTTTGTGCACTGTTCTTCGCAATCTAGTTCGATATTATGCACTCTTCGCGATATGTGTCATATAAAATGAGCAATAAACTTGCTGCCCTTTACTCATAAAAAACACGGAAGTAATAAAAAAGAATGGTAGGAAAAGGATTGAACTGGGTTGGTACAATTATTAACTTTTTGGTTGAGTGATTTACTATTTAGACGTGCACAATAATGATATGTTGTTTGAAAATACTTTACTGCCTTAATTTTGCCTTCCAGAATAAAATCGTAATAAATATATTGTATTTCCTGATGTTATACCCACCTATCTTATGACGAATTTTATTTTTAAAGCAGAAACTTTTCCTTTAAGCACTTGATTCTTGGTATGTAGTTAAACTGCACTCTTGTATTTAGATAAAAGTCTTAAATGCCACACTATTGGATCTAAAGTGTATTTGTAAAAGTAATTTGAAGATGATCAAATGCTCTTGTGATATTTGTATCTTGAATTTTACGACCTTCTAAAAAGTGTAATTGGATTTGTAATTAAACACATTTTGACGAAGTACTTTATATTTGTATTTTGCTATATTTTAAAAGTATTATGCCCCGTCCTTATTTCTCCCCATTATCAGAAAACATGTGGGCAGCATAAATCATGGCGTGATATAATGAGCTTGGATATAATGCTTTTTTCATTCAAATTAACCCTCCGAATACAAAACAGCAATGATTACCTCGAAAGAGATAGGACACTAAAATATAAATACGCTGACGAGAATGCAGCATCGAACAGAGTAAACCAGCAATAAACAAAGACATGCAAATGTCACTCTTTCAGTATTCGATTCTCATTTAAATACAGGATCCTGGAAAGACATTAGCATAACGAAAAAAGTGACTGATGAACGCTTTCTTTGAAATATACCCGATATCTGGTCACCACACTTTTTTCTATTTACTTAAAGGGGAGGGGTAAAGAGTTTAAAGCGCAAACCATAAGAAACGCTTTCGCATTTCAAAACCGCTTCGTCAATTCAAGCTCTAGAGGGTGTTCGCACCAGTCTACATTTATTTTATGTAATTTATTTTATTTTAGCTCAAGGGAATCTAGTGATAAGTGGTGTTATCGTTCACATATGTAGTTGTGTAGGCAGTGCGTGCAACCTGTTGAAGTTTAGTCAACGAATGAGACTTAGTTCTTACCTCAGTACCTAAACACCGTTACATGCTTCGTCTAAGGCTACGGTACGCTGCTTTAATTCGAAAAGAACCAATTTACAAATGTAAGTATGACTCTTAACCTGCGAACTAACGAGCTGCATGCAGTGTAATAGCGTGAACGCAAACCGGTACGATGTGCATGCGCTAGGTGGCGCAAGCTGCCACCCAATCGAAATAGGTTTCAAGAGAATTCGTACTTTCAGACATACACCTAGCGTCGCTTTCGCTGATTAGTATGTTTGTTTTATTTATAACCATTTATGGTGGCGAATAATATTAGGTGGGAGCTGTACCGAACCGTACCGTACTTCGTGGCAGAAGGTTAGTCGGCGTAATTGCCATGAAAACGTCGACTATACATACATTATTTTATTTTTGTTCACCTTCAAGATTGATGTAAGACAGAAGTACAGATGAGAAAATGAAATATTCATTAATTGATTTCCGATAATTTTTGTCAGAAGCACGCCAGGCCCCCACCTGATGTATTGTTTTCTAAACTGGCTAGTCACTGCGTAAATTTTATTCTTCCTATTTTTGAACATTCAAGAGTTAACAGGTTCTCTTGGTTTAACTTCTAGAAAGCCCAGCGACAGCACACCTGTAAAGAAAAGGAAAAGAAACATATTTTAGACGTTAACTTTCAGTGATCAGCAACACTGGTTTCATATCATTATGGGCACGTTCGAAAAAAAAACAACATTCTTGGTAAAACACGAGTAATACACTAGCCGCCACGAGCTAACTAATATCGTCAAGAAGAGGGCTTAATCGAAACGACCCGGAGTTATAATTACTCAAGCAGCTCAAACAGAGTTTGGAAGATGACGAAGTAGTACTTGCCAGACGTCCAGCCCTTGCACGATGTGTTTGAAATAATTGGGTTGCAAATGACGCACGCGGAGTAAGGTGTACAAAGGCATAATTAATATAAATGATTGTATCACAACTTGCAGCTTTCCACACGTAACAAACACACAATCTAAGAGAATATTACTTTGTACAAATACTGGGTACGGAAAATATTTGGACGCGTCGAGCTGCATAAATATACCGGGTGTTTCTGCGAATAGTTTCAAAAATGCCCAACAATCCCTAAGAAATCCCTAAAATATTTATGAAAAAGAAAACCAACCTTTTTTTTTTCCGGGAACACTCTGCGAGCCACGGTGGAGTCAGGAACACAAAAAAAAACACATTGACTAGCAAAAAATCACCAACAAATTGGTAATCAACTTTTTAATTATCACATTTTTGGAACGTTGCTTTTTAATTAGGTTGTTTTCTTAAATTCATGACGTTCCCTGTGGTTCGCAGTTTGCTCCCGAAATATGTTTACTTAGTATTTTATGTGGGATTTTTTTTTAATATTTGCAGAAACACCCAGTATATGCGCAGGAACATACATAACCGCAAAAAACATTCCTGAAAGTAATGTGCTTCATATCTTCCTAGGATTTTATTTGTACAAATACTTTTATGAGTATTAGAGGCGTTGTAGACGGTTGTGAACGCAAGGTTAGATCAGCACTCAATTTGTTGAAACGAATTCCAACAGCAGACAGCGTCCGGTAACGCGTTCTTTGCCGCAATAAGAGTGAATGTGAGGTGAAGCCACACAAAGAAAATGCAGGCTAAGCAGCGATGCGCCTTTCCGCCGCATCGAAAGCACGGCGGTCATTTAAGAAGAAGCTTCCTCAGACACCGAAATGTAATATACCATAAATATACCAAGAAAATAAATCGAATAAAAACAATACGAGAAAACAAACGCACAACCAAATACCTCACATTTTAATCCCTCGGATTAAGGGTAAAAATGATCACGCATAGATTTGGATTGTAGCCCCTTAATGCAAAAAAAACAACTATAAATTCGAGTTTAATTGTTTTTATCATAAAGATTAAAGTATATAACGATAATAAAATTGTGTATCTATGTGTTCGTTTGATTTAATGGCGTGTCCTTTTTTATTCTAGATTGTACGTAATCCTCAGGGACGCGATACAAAGAGCGCGAATGAAATACCTCTGAGCAAGCTGTTTTGACTTATGTTGTTTACGTGATTTCTTTTTATCGAAACAAAACACAAATCCAGCAGAGTTGAGAGAACAAAAAAGGAATAGCTGTCTAACAGCTCCCCCGGCCATCTACCAAAAAAACGAAAACACTGTGAGACGATAGAATTGAAACAAAGCCAAGGAGGTAAGAAAGACGGCCAATAGGACCGACGATGAGAACAAAAAACAAAACAGGCACCTATTTGTGCACAAAAAAGAAACCAATCCTGGACTTCTAAAACAAACAAAAAAAAAACAAAAAATCGTTGGAACACGCCATAAATTTGCGTAACGAAAAATAATAAAACAAAAGCATGAATCCGAAGGTTCTTTAAAAGTCGGACCTACAATGGAAGCCATTTTAGATCTGGCCCGGGAAAGATCGAAATACAAAGACCAAAAGGGAAAAAGCCGACACAAGCAACGAACTTCAAGAACGCCAGGGTATCAATAAATAAAGAAAAGACATCTCTCAAAGTGAAGTAGCGTCGAGAGAAAAAATACATATTCAGTGCGAATCGAAGGGAAATGCCGTGTTCCAATTGGTGGTCTTCCTAATTTCCATTTTTGGTTTACAAATGCGCTTGAATCTAAAAAAAAAAAAAAGCCATTTTCCTTAAACAGACGACACCTGCCTCCCTGCTTCTGCAGTCAGTGTTTTTCGTTGTTTTTTTTTTCGACGCGCGCGCTACGATGAATTTTATTGTCTTCCGTGCCACACTTTAAACCAGTGCCTTTAAAAACGTAGAGCGAAGTTGATACGAATAAAAATAAATGACCAGCATTGACATGTCGCTCAAAAGACCCTCGCTTTCATGCGAGTGGAACGTCGTAGGTTGAGACGCTTAACAGAGTTCACAAAGCCATTTGTCTTTTCAATGGTTGACCCAGAAGCAGTATGACAGGCGCTTCAAGCGGTAACAACGCAGGTAATATGTAAAATTCAAGTCATGCGATTAACCCGGTTATTTTCAAAATTGAACGACGTCTCAGATAACGTACTGAGCGGGACACTGAGTAAAACAAAAATAAACCGATGGCTGAATTTTGTTTCAAATTTTTTTCTAACAAATATACTAAAATCATTAAAATATTCGGTGTCCCGTATAAAGTGCTCTTTTAAAAAAATAACCAAAGCCGAAACCATTAGTTCTTTTTTTTCAATACGTAGAGTCTGAATAAAATAGAAACAGGCGCGGATATAGTGTTCGCCTTAACAATGTCGCGAAGTGTACACTGCACACAAAAAGACAACAACAAAAACAACATCACGCAATGAAGTGACTGATGTACTAAGTAAATAATATTTAAAGAACACAAAGGAGCGGTCGACGTTAAAAAAAGAGAGCGAAGCAAGGAACGAACACTGTAGACGACGCAGGAGGCCAAGGCATGAAATGTTCAATCATGCAGGCAACATGTGAAAAAGTCAACATACAACACAGGCCGGATTCGAGATACAAAACCAAGCACATAGCGTTGAAGCCAGACTGCATAGGAGGTAGACGACAAAAGTAGTTAACACGTGAAGCAAGCGACGGAAAAAGTTGGGTGACAAAAACCAGCCACCTTATCCACGCAGGTAGCAGCAGTCGACGTGCGTTCCCAAATCTGGCGAATTAGACGACACAAACATTTACGACCGTCAGGCTACTGAACCTCCACTTGCGATTGATAGCAACACAAAGGCCACGGTGTTTTTGTGGTGACGTCAAATTTTTTGCAACCTGACCCGCTCTTGTCATGTTGTATCGCAAAACAAATAATAAAAAAATAATGAAAGCTGTGGAATAGCATCTCCGCAAATTAAATTAGCACTGGAATATACGCGAGATTAATGAAACATGAATGATCGAAAATATATTAACAAAACCCCACCTCGTCCACCGCTAAGCTCACACGGTACTAATAACTACTTGCTCACTGGTCCAGCCATCCCGTAAATCGGCATCACGTGATCACGCTCTCGGCTCGTACTCGATCCCAGATAATAGTGAAAACGATAAAAGGCAGACTACTGATTAGACTGCCGAGCACGTAATGTCCACTGCCTTATCAGTTTAGCAGCTGAACGAAGTATAAACTTTTTATCGATATTTGAAGCCCGTCATCGCGTTGTGCTCTCGCCAAGCTCGAGAATAGTTGGAACGCACTACGAATTAGAGATCTATCTGCCGCTTATGCTCCTAACAACAGGACACCAAATTATTTAGTATAAGGACTCTATACACTAATAAAAGCAATTCATACATAATACAGTCAGCATTCAGTAACACCCAAAAAACAAGTTTGTAAAAAAAAAAAAAAAAGCCCGTCATGTGAGCATTCGAGGCAAAAAGCCTCATGTAGGATAACCTAAGCTGGCACGACCCCATAAATTACGTTGTGTCGGTCATTAGGGTTCATTGGACGAAAATACTTTGTGGCATCTACTGAAGCTCGTCTTCTACAGCTTTAAAATCATTGATCAGGTCCCAGCTTGAGTAGGCTGGAATCATGTGGGCTACTTATCAGGATTATGTGATTAACAAATATAAAGAATTCAAAACAAGGAGCATGTT
>JAZHYW010059620.1:0-28116 GCA_037355805.1 Ixodes ricinus | reverse complement strand
TCACTGACAAGTTATCGAAAGAGTGCTCCGGGAGTTTGAGGTATTTTGAAAGAGGTAGATTTGGAAGGATTTATTTTAGGTAAAACTAGTTTTGGAACATATGGTTGGCATGAAGCCAACACTACCTGGTGTCATAATATGTTGATCATTTAATAAGATATTCGCTCGTGTCATATTAAACGATCAAACGAGAGAAAAAAAAGAAAAAAAGAACAGTGCGGCACCGATTAGAAGGTCTATATAAAATATTAAAGGAAAAAAGACAGCACTGTTCCTTTAGAAATGTTAAGGCCCTTCGGTTCTAGAGTATTAAACTTATAAATTAATCGTGATTCTTTTTTCCCCGGTCGCTGGTGTTTCTAAAGCCACCTTGAAGTATGATAAGACTAAATTCAGAAACTGCATTAAGTTCCTATGAGTTTAAGTGAGAGACACTGGTCCGGGAACGACTGAACGAATGTGACTTTTGTGTAGATTCATACGTTTTCGTACACTTGTTCCAGTTTCTCTTATATATTCAATTAGGCATTTCTCAATATTGAACAAAATAAACGACATTTTTTCTATTACAATTAAACGTGATTGTTTATTTTCCAATTAAATTTGTTTGCTGTACTACGAATGGAGTCAGCAAGCACTGAATCTAAACAGAAATTACAGCGATTATTATTACGTTTTACGCAACCGAGGTGGACCGTGCTACGTCCAATGCAGTCTCTAGATTCTCTAAACATATCCATGAAATTACGGGGTCGGTTAGAAGCGGTACCAGCGGCGGCGTTCGTAATAATAATGCACAGCAGTCAAGAAATGGCTACCACTAAAAGGAGTGAAATACGGCAGGAAATGTTTCAACATAATTTGTAACAATATCGAGCTTGAAAAAACAAAAACAAAAAACTTTACGTTTTAAACATTGTACTCAGAAGAAACTTCCTGTTTCTCAAGTTTATTAAGCATCGTTTAGATTCGGTGCTTTTAATCGGAAGTTATCCTTCTAATATTTTTTATTTTATTTTTCTTTATCTTGTTTTTATTTCTTTCCTCTCCCTCTTATTCATCTTCGATTTCTATCTTTTCTCTCCTCCTCTCCTCCTCCTCCTCTTCCTCCTCCTCCTCCTCCTCCTCCTCCTCCTCCTCCTCCTCCTCCTCCTCCTCCTCCTCCTCATCCTCATTTTTATCACCATCATCATCGTCAGTCTTCGGATTATCCTTGGACTGTTTTCATCCAAATAGCAACTTCCTTCTTTACAAGTACCTTTTAAATTGCCCTCTTTGTACTGCGAGAAAAGGAAGACAAAAATAATCGAGTTTCAACTGTGTCTAGGATGTAACATGCAGTAAGAGTGCTAAGTAAATATATATATATATGTATACATACATTCTTTTTGAAAATCGATATGCAATATTATTTTAATTAGAAAACGTTGAGCTGCTGCGATTACAGACACAGCACAACTTGCACAGAACAGGATATGTTACCTTATCGCGCGATTTGATTCGAACTATTTTTGCTTAAAGTATTTAATTAATTTTTGTTGTGCAGCATAAACAATCCGGCCAAATAGAGCGTGCATACACAATATCACTATTTGCTTAATTGGAAGTCATGTTTCTAATTTATTCATTTTATTGAACAAAAAGAATGCGAGAGTAAGATAAGAGATACCTAACAATATGCGAAGAACAAACACGCCTTGAACTAGTTTCAAACAACTATAATTTCAGAGAGCTCTAGCATTTTTATTCATTTAGCCATAATAGGTTCAACGTCTCCGGTGTTAATATTCTTATATATTTTTTTATGAGTATGGGCAAGTGGTTTGCGATATTATTTCCTCCTATATTATTGCATTTTCGGCCTTCAGATTTGCCTGAGAGGATAATTTACGAATTTTTGAACTTTTTGAAAAAGGCAGTTCTGCATTTACAAAAAAGGTTGGCCGACTCCACAGCAGGTAGCATCAATTTATCAATATTCTCGGCCTCGGAATTATAACCTCTCCTTGCACTCCATCTTGTCAAAATACAGGTAAAAGTTATCGCCACTGAACTACTCGCGCTTTCTGAAACGGTTATGATTTTTTGTTAATCTGTTCAAGGACACCAGGGTGGCGGTACATACTTAGATATGGCAATTGCATCGACTGCCTAGAACCTACCAGGTGTGCTTAACAAACTCATTCATCTAACATCTCAGAGATGTCGTCGTCGCGCGCCACACAAACTAGATTTGCTTATATTATTTATGCCGGTATCGGCACTCCATTCGGCGAGCTTCTTGTCGGCGCCGCCCTTTCAAAGCTTAGTGCAAAGAGGGTGCCATGGACAATAGTTACATTTTTTTTAAATTTCAACTTCCTGAGCTTAACATACGGTTTCAAGAAGCTCAAAGGGTATTGTTTTGCTTTGTGGACCGGACTGCTCTTACATCTATAGATGACAGAGAAGCGTTTCGTGCTACTTCAAACACAGCTGCTGGTAAGTGACAATAATAGACAGTTTTAGAATAAGGGGCCCCAACGTTTGGGTTCCCCTAAAAAATTAGGGGACCCAAACGCAACAAGGTTGTTGTCGACGGCTTTTAAAGGCTGTTTATACTCCGTCGTAACATCAACGAGCTGCACGCGCTCGTTCACGCTCGCTGACGCTGTCTGCGAACGGGGTGTACTCGAACGTCAAGTTGAACGCGGCGCCGCGCAGAGCAGCTCGACGCGCGACAACGTAGGTTGCGACGGACTTTCAACGTCGGACGACGACGGTGCCGACGGAGGCTTTCCAAAAGCCCTCTCGCGAATGCCTCATTCGGGAATCCGGTTGTCGGGGCGTCGGTTCCAGTCGAAGTGTGCGAGATGCTCATTTCTCGGATCTGAACCTGTCGTTCTTGCCATTTGTCGTGTGCTGTCGTCCTGTTCCAGTGTTGGTGCGCGTATATAACGTTCGTGCGTTTGACTGGGCGAGTGTGTGCCTGGACGTGGACCGCTCCAAGGATGCGCTACCCTCGATTCTCGATAAGCCTATCGCCCTAACGGGCCGGTGGTGGTGGGCCGTGGTGTTGGGGCGCCGGCAAAAGCTGGAAGCTCGATAACGGGCCAAATGTCGGGTTAATTAAAATTAAAGATGACTTAATGTGTGCGCTATTTATAATCATGTGCTAGTCGCACCCACCGGCAGTCGTTCCCGATCGAAAAAGCGTCATCGAATGTACGGGAACGGCGTACAGAGTGAAACCTCTGAACTATTTAGCCGGCCAGAAATTTTCAGCTGGGCTGTCTCGGCTTGTAAACGATAGTAGTGGTACGCGATGACCATTGGATTGAATCGTGTATTGTTTGTATAGGCTTTGTAAAGTACGTTACAATTTCGAACGCGTGCATTGCGTAATTTAGATATTGTCCACTCTCTTCGGTGTCCGTTTCTTAAGTCAGCGTGAAAGTCTACTATGATGATAACACACCAGCTATCTGTCAGAAAGAGGTCTCTGTGGAATATCGATTTCATCGAAGCATTCCGGCGATATCGTCGGAGTCGCTTGGCATGACTCCGGCGAACCTGCGAAGCAGCTAGGTTCGACGAACGCTATATCAGTTTTTTTTTGTTTTTGTTTGTTTTTTGTGTTGGCATATGTGTGTGGCAAAAGAAATGCTGGTTTGCACTCGTTATCCCCATCATTTGGTTGTTTTTAAGCTACTGACCGCTACCTCGAATGGTTGTTTTGAAGCGTGACATGACGACATCGCGGACGAACGACACTGATCGATTGCTTCTAGACTAGGTGGCGCAATCTAGCGCCTATAGATAACCCGTAGAGACGATGCGGTTGCCACGGAGACGCGCATGCGCAAAGTGGGGCACTTCGTAGGGGCGCGCTGGACCGGCGTTGGTTTACGCTAGACTGTAAACGCCATCGTCCGGCGCTTCTCGGCGCGGCGTAGTGGCCGACGAATGTCGGTCTGCGCCGGCGCGCTTTGCGTTCGTCGACGTTGGAGTGCAAACAGCCCTTAAGAATAGGGGTTTCGCAACGTAGCGCAGCGCGCTTACGTTTCCCGCTTGCAGCGCCAATGCGACTAACGAGCGTGATATTCAAAAAAGAAAAATAATTATACACGTAAAACATATGCGCTTAGGAAGTACTTTTTGTTTTCAAATAATGGTTAAGGTAAATGGCAATCAAGCCGGCTAAAACAAGAGACAATCTAAAATCAGTATAAATGTTGTTGGCTGTATTCAGTCAAAACAGTCCAATCCTTAGCGCGTTCTAATTTGGCGCTCGTTCTCAGATTGTTTGGCAGTGTTGCCACTCCTACTGATTTATCGGTAGATCAACAGATTTTTTAAGATTCTGCTGATGCAGTGATAATATCACAAAATCTAATGTTTTTTTTTTCTTGCCTACACGTGGTCCAAAAAATACTACTACTATTTGCCCCAAGGCATGCCCTCTAGATATTTCGGCGTACGTTGGCGGGTCTTTTCACTTGTGTGTGTGTGTGTGTGTGTGTGTGTGTGTGTGTGTGTGTGTGTGTGTGTGTGTGCGTGTGCGTGTGCGTGTGCGTGTGCGTGTGTGTGTGTATGTGTGTGTGTGTGTTGTAAAAGGGGAATGAGGGGGAAAAAACGTGAGCCAATAGTGTACCCGCACAGCTGTGCAGCACAATGCAGGGGATAGTTAAACGCTGGTGGATTGGTGTACAAAATGGGAAAGGTGGAGGAAGGCTTGTCAAAGCTAGAGTTACTACAGAGGGACTGCGCGGTCGGCCATCTGAGAGGGCGCGCCTCGCTTCGCGCCTGCCATTGGCCGTGCCGTATGCATCGCGGTTTGAGCGATTTTAATTTGCTTATAACTTCCAAAATAGCGCGAAGTTTGGTACCACGATTTTTTTTCCGGGTTACTACGTTGCCTGAGCTCTATAACAGCGATAGTTTTCGACCAGTCAAAAAATTATTGGACGGCACTTCCTTTTTAAAACACCTCGAGTAGTGGGGGCTTTGAAAAAAAAATTCCGCAACAACTTTTACATTTAAAGAACAAGAAGTGTGAAACTACTTGATTGAGCAGACCACTAAGCGATAAAAACTGGGCAATTTCTGGTAATCCTGTAATAATCTCGCGACAGCTGACTTCGGATATTGCAGGAACAGGTCTTAGAAAATTTGCTTTGCATACAGTTTCTACTCTTTTTTACTGTTCCCTTTTGTCTTTTTGTGGTATTTTTCACATGTGATGTGAAAATAATCAATGCAATAACCGTACAACACAGATAAGGTAATAAAAAAACATACTAAAGAAATTTAGAAGTCTACTGATATTTGCAGATTTTTCAAGCTGAAATTTACTGCTCTTTACTGTGGCAACACTGTTGTTTAGGCGTTCGTGTGCGCTTTGACCTTCTGTTGCCGGAGATTTAGGCCTTCAACTATGCCGTAACTGAGGCGAACGCGAGCGAGCATACTCTGCGAGCAGCTTCTCTATTTGGATCTGAGCTGGAGCGACTTTGAAGGCTTGAAATACTTGTTTTCAAGCTGCAGGTATCGTGTCTCGTACGAAATCCACTCGGAGCCACGGAGTAGCAATACGTTGCCATGTCAACGGTTACCGCGTCTCTTTAGGCTGAGGAACGGCCAGAGTCGGGGACGATATATAAAGTGGGGCAAGCCCGCCACTCATTTTTTGTGACTTGAGCGAGATAAAGCAAAGCGAAAGAGGTTTGCACCATTCATTGGCAATGAAATTGGCTAATACTGCAGCGACCATGACGAATTTGCTCCGACGAGCGCGGAAAGGGCGCCGCCATGTTTGCCAACGCAACCTGGCCCCAAGCAATTAATGGCCTCACGCTATTTCTCGGATTCTGCGTTGGGGCGAGCGACAACTCCAAAACCCCAAACAGAGTTTGGGTTCTGCGCATGCGCGGTGGTGAGCGCCTATTTCTTTGGGGCCCCGAAGGTTTAGGCCTCACTATTCTAAATCTTTTTAATTATTTTAAGATGGCTGATGTGCCGCCATTCTGAAGTGGAGCTTATCTAACGACTCTAGGCAGAACAGTGGTGGTGCGTGAAATTTCGACGGCTGACTGCCGAGCTGAACGTCACGTTGCCTTCTAAATTTATCCGCTAAATTTAGCGGAGAAATCACAACGGCATTTGACGTCACGTCACCTGACATCGCACGGTTCGTTTTCTTGCTAAGTACAGCGCAAAAGTTTTCTCGCTAAATATTGCAAGAAAACTTTCAGGCAACATCCAACGGAGGAATTATGAAGTCACGTTACATTGACGCCACGTGAAGTGTTCCCCTGACGAAGTTATGGAAAAGCTGATCCGCTAGATATATCGGCAAATTTCGAGGTCACGTGTTATCATGGGACACTAAGAAGTCACATGAAGTTACTTGACCCTATCACATCACATTCATATCATGTCACCAAACAGTGCGACGTCACATGACGCTACTTGTCCCTGTGAAGGTCACAGTAATGTGACGCCACAGTTTCACGTTAGATTCCAGTGTCACGTGGCGATGCAATTTCTGCACCTTTGCCAACTTTTCCATTCTGGTAAATAGTGATTGTGCATCGACCATGTGCAGCTCCACGGTTGTAGCCTCAATTAACTTGCAGGGAACGTCAAGATACCAATAATTTGTTTTGACTCACTGTAAGAATGCAATGATTTCAGCTTATACGGAGAGCAAAGCGTCTGCTTCTTGCTCAGGAGTTTCGGTGACGTCAGAACAAGGCAGAGCTCTGATTGGCTTTCATTGAAAGGATAGTGGGTAGACCTAAATTCTAGATGCCTTGAGGTCTACCCACTATTTCTTCAATCAGCCAATAGGAGCTCGGCCTTCTGACATCCTCACGACCCCTGTGCATCTAGTGGATTCAAAATTTGCAGAAGTCACCGGCCGCATCCGAGACCAGTGAATATACAGAAATACATAAACTAGAAATTAAACCCATGCAAGTCATGACACTATCATACCATCTCCAGATATATCCTTGATGGGGAATAACTAGACAAAAAGTGGTAACCTACGGCATCAATTTGAATAAAGAAACTAAAGAAAACCGCATGTGCGCCTCTTTCTGTCGCATATTGTAAGATCGCTGCAGTGAACATGCTTGAAGAAAAAAAAATTAGAATAGTTATGGAAGAATCTGTTTATGTGGAACATAACCCTCGCAGGAGGGGAGCCCATACGTGTGTTAACAAGATTAGGTTTGCTACTCACAAAGCATCTTTCACCGTCCCCATAGAAAAAACGGTCCCAATTGTTTGGTTGAATTGTTCATGCAGTAATAGTCGCAGCCTTCTCCATCTTTTTGCTGTGAAATGAATAAACATAATAAACAAGTTGCAAGTACTATTCACGAGAATTTATTTTCAGAATGCACATCAAGTGTTAGTTATTTGAGCCATGAAATATTTTTCGTGCGCTTTGAGGCCATTCTGTGTGCTCCGGAAAACATGTTGACAAAAAAGTGGACGGCTCCGAACCCTTGCTTTTATTTATGAATCGACACACTGCACGTTTCCATTTGTACAATAAAAATTAAACTGTCACCGATTCGGGTCTTGTTCCGTTCTTGCATTCCTCATCAGCAGCGCTTCCTAAGAAGGCCAGGGGCACTGCAGGCATTAAAACATACAAAAAGCAATTCATGAACGCCACGCATAATATATTGTTTGAAGTCCTGTTTCCTATAAACATATTAATCACTTTGATTATAGAATAATAACTATATACAACATGATTAAAGTAGTAATCGCTTCTTCATGTGCATCAAGACAACTAATAGAACGCGGATGTGGTTCAGCGTAGAAAGCCCTTCAATTTACTAGTAAGACGCGGTAACGGAGGCACTGGCAAACACGGTAACTAACGTCCGCTAATTCAAAGGTGGGAAGCGTTCTGAGTTCCCACATCAGCGGCTCCTTTTTTATTAAGTTTACGTCTCGAACATAGTGTGAAGTAGGAATGCAGTGATATAAATTTAATTTCGAGCGAGGCATTTAATTCTGCATACGTTGTGACAAGAATACCTTCGCTGAACACAACATCGATTGGTATATTGCAATTCCACGGTGAAGGGGTTAAACCCACATTAAAAAAGATATAAAACAATAGCACAAAACGGTGTACATGTCTTTCTTAACAGAGCAGACTCAACCAATGGTAAACGGAAATTTGAGCGTGTGTAGAAACCATAACCTCAGGTTTTGCAAACTATTCGCGAGATATATTATAAAGATTTACTACGTTACCAACTCTTTCGAGCGAGCCTTATCAGAAAACAAAAAGGTGATTCACACTGTTATTGAATGTTTGTCCAAATGCAGAAGGAAGCCCCTTTCTCGGAACAGGTTTTATGCATTCCAAGGCTATTCGTGTAATATTCCAGTTTTCAACTTCCACCCTATTCAAAACATGTACACCGATGTCTCGTTAATATGTAGATCTCCGTTCCCGCAAAAAAGTCGTCCATAATGAGTTGTCCGAGACAGAAAAGATGCATGCATTTTCCCAGTTTGTCCCTGGAATTTGAGTCCATATAGTGGGGAATTCGATAATAACATGGTCATTATCAACAGGACAATACTGTATTACTGTTCAGCACATGTATATTAAGCAAACAATTAAACGAGACAAGTTGTTGCCTAGATAGCCATTTCCTTGGTGACGTGCTCAGCGCAATCCGTCTCAATACAATATGTTTCGCTTATAAGATGTAGTTTTTGTAATGATATCGACAAGAGGTAAATGCATCGGGTGTCTCAAATATGCAGCTTCATGAGTGAGTGTAATAACTCTGTATGGCTTTATTCACCCGTATCACGGGCAACACTGAAACTGATACAAATCTCAATTTAGCTCTGATTTACTTGATCTAATTCCAGAAGGTTCGTAATAAGTATCAGATATGTTCCTATTAATTCAATAAATAAAAAGTATAGACTTGACTTAAACAGAATCATTTCATATGTGCTCAGCTGGCAAATCTTTATTACAAAGTAAGTGGAGCGTCATACACAGAGCAGCAGTGCTTAACAATACTGGCAACGCAATCGTCAAAGTAATTTCAAAACTCACCCAACAGGAGCGTGATTCCGGTGAACCACATAGTCGGTTTATTGTTGTCAGCGAAGTTGTGAGTCCTTATGCCCACTGCATTCGAACCTTATATAGCCGCGAAAATCCAGGACCATTTTTAAAATGTTTCGTAAATTTATTTTATTTTTATCTGTAGCTCTTATACCGCTCTGGTATTCGGACTTCCTTTGTTCGCGATTGTGTAGCAGTTCCTTTGTTCTAGAAATTTTCTGCGTGATATGTGTGTCAAGAGGTGAAACACGACATTTCTACGAGGGCCACATGCGCACGTTACATACTGCGTCAGGACACATGTCACTGCTACTTCAAGGATATGCTCCGACCTTTTAAAAGTTTCATGTACTGTTTACACGACCAGAAACGGATGGCAAACTGTCGCCATACCAGCTAGTCTAATGAAATTACCAACATTGGACACGTTTATTATAATTGCAGAGGCTTAAAGGAGTAGTGTAACAAACGAAGCTGGAGGTGCGGACTCGCGCTGGAAGATGGCCACGTGGCGGCGCTTGCGCATGCAGCACCGCGGTCGCCGCGACGGATTCGCAGCAGCCGACATTGTTGTTAGCGTCGTCGTTCTGTGTCCGCGCTTTTCAACTGCAGATGACGGTGTTCTCTTGATCGCCTGTGATCGTGAGTGGAGCCATGATTATGTACCTCACTCTGACACAAGGTTCAATCGGGTATTTGGTGCTACCTAAGCACTCCTCCGGACGGTAGTCCAGATGAGACGGCGGCTCGAGACTCTAGTGGGCGCATGACGGATGGTTTCGCATATATTATTCTTGTGGCGTGTCAGCAGACTCTAGTTAGGTCTTCATCGTCACTGGATCTTTTTCAAATAGGGTTCTGCACATGCGCAGGCATTCCTCTCGCAGCGGCGAAAGCTGGAACTTCGGTTGATCGTCCAAAAGAATGGTTGCACCAGCACTCCTGTCTCTTCCGCGACTCGGATCAGCCACGGAGAAGGCAGGAAAGGCATCGCAGCTCCGATTTCCTCCAACAGTCGTAGCTAGGAGTTTGAGCAACTTGGTGTCGTCTTTATGGGAAAACGGTTCATTGGATATTGTAATAAATGTAGCTGCACCCCTTCTATAATCTCGTTCTGTACCGATAACCATCCATGTGAAATATTTTTGGCGACCGCACGTGCGACAACTAATGCACCCACTGCTTTTTCTGTCTTTTTTCGTGTGGCCTTGTTATTACACGTTTGAACAGTGATTACAGTGTATCAATATAATCAGTTTGTCAACTGGCTCCGCACAGAGCCTCTGTTATCTCTTGTACCTACCGCGACACAAAATGCAATGGAAAAATTGTAAAATTTCAGAAATTGCACTTTCTTATTTATTATGCGAATTGTACTTTTTAATTTAATAAATGCCAAAAATATTTGCATAATTCTTTCTAATGATCTGAGACGAGATGGTAATGCAAACTAAAGATACGCATAGACACTTAACGTGACCACATAAAATGAACTACGTAAAATAATAAACTTACAATACATGTAAGGACAGAACGAGCGGGTTGGTAGGGATAATTAAACATGCGGAAGAAAAACGCAAGTTTAATTACTATACATATTGTGGGTTAGGTACGGAAACTTAACTGCTAGCTTTAACTCAGATAAAATTAACGAAACATTTAAGTACAACAAAGTGGTAAAATAAAGTAATAGACACGTGCTTGCTAGTTTTGAGTGAAAAAGAACAACAATATATGCAAGGAAATGAGTGGAGTTTCTTGAAACATAGCAAAACTCCGTAGAGCTAATTAAAACCGTTGAATAGAGAATTTTGTTTACTAGCCATTACCCGAACAAAACTTTTACTTTTATTTCTTGATAACCGAAACCCGAATCGAAACCAAAAACAGTTACCTGGTAGCCAATATATCAGGGGTGTGAAAATAACAATTTTGGCAAATCCTTTCGTTGAGAATTCCTTCCACGCTTCGGCCATACTTTAATTGTTTGTTAACATACATCACCTGTGGACGAACTACTGAATTTGAGACTGCTGCAAGGTCTTGTTGAAGTGAGCCGGAATTGACTCCGTAAGTGTGACGTCATGGGTCCAAACAAACCGTTGCTAGGGTCGTTGTTATGGACGAATACATGTGGCTCAGTTTTTGCTACGAAAACTCGACCATTCAAAAATCAGGAGTAGGATTTAAACTTCTAGAAATCACAGATATAGAAAGCTTGAATGCCATATATGTTTCGACAGAAGTGTGCCGGTAATCGCTCGTTTCTGAAATATTTACGACTACAACTTCCGGTCCTCAATAGATGCCTGCAGCAGACGACGAATGCAAAAGTATGCCGTCTGCCGCACGCCGGCCGGCCAAGTGGGGCCGTCGTTTGCATCGTGTGAATAAAGACGATATTCTGACATCGCATTTGTTTGAAATATAATGAGTTTCATACACTCTTAAGATTTCATAGTGGGGTGCGATGCAAAATATGGTTTATCGAAAGTCCGGGCGTCGATCGAGATGATAGTCTGCTAAAAGATCGCATTGCACCCGCGAGAAAAGCACTTCACGCGAACGGTTGAGATCCCAAATTTTGTTTGCGGACTCGCGCTATGCGAGGGTGCTTCATATACCTGGTTGTAACCATCGCGTGGAGAGAGATTCTTGCAGTTTCTTCAGATTTCCGCAAGACCCCAAAGCGCGAAAGAACTGGATAAAAAATATAAGGTGAGTCTATTACAGACTGTACTCGCATCGCGGGTTCGATGAAGATCTTCACCAAAAGAGCACATCCACGGAATTTGATGTATACCAAGGGGAAAAAAAAGCAAAATACTGCGAAATCGCGATAGACATGCAATTCTTTAATAACCTGACAACCACAATAATAAAACAATAATAACAAACGACTTACCTCGACGGCGTACGATTTGTTTCTCATGGTGGCCTGCACTACGCCGGTAATGCACTTCAGGTCGTCGTCGTAACTGATCTGCGTGACGTGGTTTGATTTTACTGCATTTTCACCCCTCGTAACTAAGCTAGGTTGTTCACAGGAAAAAAAAAACGCACATTGCGGAGGCCTCTACGGCCACGGCAATCCACTTGTTTTGTCGCTTGTTTACCGATGCATTTCAATGAAGACGCCCGCTGCAACAGAGGCCAGCAAATCTATCGTGTCGTCTGTTACCAAAGCAAAGCGGAGTGTAAGACTTCAGAAATGCCTTTCATCGTTGCAATATGACACTGAGACGACAAGAACATCTTCATAATTAGATATCAAGAAGTTGGGTTGCTTACAAAAAATTATTTACTTAATTGTAAGCAAAAATCTAGCCTCATGTGGAGTCTCCATGCATTAGTCCATAGCAACGTCCCTAGCAACGGTTTGTTTGGACTAAGACGCCATGTTGTGACGTCATCACTTACAGAGGTCAACAGAGAAAAACAATCCCTGGTTGATTGTTTGACGTCTATTTTAGAGCGCAGCGCTCTTAGGCGCCTGTTTCCGGCTGAGCGGCGTCGCCGTTGCCGTCGCCGTTGCCGTCGACGTCGCCGTCGGCGCAACCGCGCGGTGCATTATGGGAAATGTCCCGTGATCCACTGCGTAGGGATCCTCGTGACGTCACGAGTGTCCCGCGAGGTGCATTATGGGACATTTCCCATGATGCCTCGCGCGGGGAGGAAGAGGAGGGGAGGAGGACGAGGGGGAGGGGAGGAAGAGGAGAAGGGAATCTGCTTGAGATATGTCGTTACAGGCAAAACGTTGCCCAGATCGATTTTTTGACCCAATATCTGCAGTGTCACCAAACATCGACATTTTTGGCTAATGTATAATAATCTTTGCATAAAAAATGGTTATTCATTGCCGTATCAATATTGCTTTTCTTCTTGCAATCTGCTATCTGAGAGGTTCAAAACGAACAAAAAAGATATTACATTAATTATAGTGCGGCGTATCTGAGCCCTCACTAACGGAAATGAAAGCGAGAAACAGAAATAGCATTAAATAGAGTTATCTTTTTGCATGAAAAATAAATGCTAGACCATTGCGAAGGGAAATACAAGTTAAAATTGTGATATGCTTTTACGCTTTTGAGTCAGTGAGAAACTTTCCACGTTTACATTTTTTTTAAAGAAAAGAACCTTTTATAGGCTTAAACTGGATAGTAATTTTCGCTAGTACCTGCAGAAATGCAGCACCCACAAATTCAGCGATCAAGCCCTAAAGGCAGAACGACGCAAAGCCGCAGCGACTGGGTCAAAGAATCTTACAAATCACATTTTGGGAATGCACAGTTAGTTCACATATCTCACACACCTTCAAACACTTCTCATTCAGTTAATTAAGTGATGGAAAAAAATAGAGTAGACAGATTTCCACTTCTGTATGCGATTAAATTATAAAATATTGTGTCGCGTCGCTATTGCCATGTGAACCAAACCTATTGTGAATACTTCGCGAAAATGAAATGATCTAATATCCATGACGTGAACACGGACATAGAAAAAAGGAGCAGCTATCATATCCGGGCATTTCCGACTTCGCAGTGTGGCAACTGCTGTCGATAAAAAAATATTAAAAATAAACAAACAACTGCGCTGCTCGACAAACCGACTTTTACGACATCCTTAAAGCGTGCGTTTGTTATTTCGTATTTTTGTTTTCGGTGGTGCTCGGATATTTATTTTTCCACCAATACAACTCCCATTATCGTACATTCATTGGACTTAATTATAAAATTTATTGAGGTATTTTTAAGTAATCTGAAACGTGACGATATATCCCCTTTACTTTGTTTCTTATAATATATCTTCAGTTTCCCTCCCAGTCTTGAGGGTTTAAACCTCACGGTTGTACATCAATTTCTGTTGTTGGGAGTGACAATTCGCCGAAACATCTGTCCGGTACGTTTCGCGCGTCGCATATACGTGTTCGCTTCCTAACAGCCTTTGTCACTTCCCTAAAGCTTGCTTTCGAAAAATAAGAAGTGAATACGATTAGGCGGTTTAAAATCAAAACAATAGCACGATCGCAGGAATCCCGTCAAACGTGCATCTCTACCACCGCTACTCCGCCAACACTACCAATCGTTTCGCATCGTTGCTGACATAGGACGCTGGCTGTTGCTTGACTCTGGCACCCTCTAACAACCTGCACCTGAGCGAATGGTGTGTGCCACTGGTCCGGTTAGCTCTCTGACGATAGGAAAACACGTCTTACACTCAGCTGGCTTTTTCTTCCGATCTTGCATCCTGAGGGTATCATCCAGCAAAACAGCGCAAAGACCGGAGGAGTGAATAAAAATTACGAATCAACAGACATCGCCTTACCTTTCTCTATTCTGATGATGAGAACAATGAAGATGCCAGCTTCATTCCTGCAGTACAGTGAACTAGAATATAGGGGTAGTGGAAAAATCGTCGGCGGCGCTCCATTGGCCGTGTGAAGCCAGAAGTGTAGACTACCGCGAGTGGCGCTGTTGTCGAAATCCGGAGGACATGACTACTGTAACACGGGATATGGCGTCGCGTACGTTCTCAGATGGTTTCTGTGGTGTCTATGGTCGTTTTCGCAATTTGTTTTCGTGAATGTCAAGTGCTTAGCGTTATGATTACATAGGTTCGAGTCTTGTCGCTAAGCAATGAAAACGAAGAGAAGAAGACAGATGCGAACCGCTACGCGCCAGCATGCAAGACGGGTTACCCCGGTTTTCACTACATTGCCCAAGTAAGCTTTAAACATTAATTCATAGACGTTGAAATACCCATAAATTATACACAGGCCACACTAATGAACCGCTAAGATCAAAAACAGCTACGTTTGGCGCGAACTTCGCTGGCAGGAGTGCTCCGGAATCGAACACCAGCGCTACCTGGTAGGTTCTACACGAAACGCCTCACCTGGAAGCCGGCTATTTTTCCACTACTCCTATTCTAGCTCACTGTACCGCGCTCACATTTGACCGCGCGTGCTTTATGGCGATTTTGTTTCCGTTTCTGGTTTGGTTCTAAGCCGCCGCATGCACAGGTCTCGAGAGGTGACTCGGCTCGCTTTTTCTTCTGGGCAACCGAGCATTTGGACAGGCTGGAGTAGAGCGCGGCAAAAAAATATCGGAGGCCATGGCCTGACCAGTGTTAGGGCGGTTGAAGGGGAGGGGCGCTCAATGCCTGATTTGATTCAATGCACACACTAGAAAAAATAGCATATTTTTACATCCATTGTCACATATAATACACCCTAAAACTTCAGTTCGACGTATAGTGCACTGACGTTGAACCAGACATTCTTAAAAGCTACCTAACGCCATTTGGAAAAGTGGGACACTCCCAAATACATGGAAACAGTCAATAATCATCCCGATACCTAAACAAACAAGAAAAACCATTGGATGAAATGTCAAAATATACAGGCCCGTCTCGTTAACAAGCACCCTGGAAAAACTCCTAGAAGGCATGGTTCTCCGGCGCCTCACGTGGCTTCTAGATCGAGCGAATGCTATTCTACAGCTTAATTGGCGGGCTTTCAATCAAGGAGGCGCAGAGTCGATGCAACAGGGAGACGTCGCGTCAACCCTAGAAGAAGCCGAATCACTGGCCAAATAGTACACTCTGTCTTTTCTAGACATTAGTCGTGCGTTCGACACCCTGCGTTATCCTATCTCCATCCAGCGACTCTAGTATTTCGGTATCCGTGACCGAATCCTCACCTTCATAGAGTCGTTCTTCACTGGACGGAGCTTCACTGTCAAGATCTGTGGTGTCACGCCCAATAACCAAAGGAGTTTCCCAAGGCGGTGTACGCAGCACCCTACTCCTCAACGCGGTGATGGCAGCGCTTCCTTACTGCCTTCCGACCAGTTACAAAACCCTCGATGTCGGCATGGCAGTATACGCCAACAGACGTTGCTATGTGGTGCGCGGGTCCTTCCGAAAGTGCCGTAGCTATCCGAAATCGACTTCACGTAGCTCTAGATGCTACGGCTCTGATGATTGCAAACCTCTGCCGCTCACTATTAGTGGAAAAACCTGCGTCGCTCCTATACGAACAAATAGGGCGAGCACCCGAGCACGCACTGCGGCTATTGATTGCCGGAACTTCTGTTAAGAGCCTGTTCGCACATGCAGCGGAGCGCTACAAGCATAGCGCTGACCTCGCGCTAAGCGCGTGCTGACGGAAGTGTTCACCACCTTTGTATCGCACTGTCAAAACTGTTGCTCATGGCAGACAATAAGTAGCTGACGACACGTGACCAGCGCTATATCAGCGCTTCGCTGCATGTGAGAACCGGCCTTTAAGAGAGTTAGTAGCCATCTCTATCTTGCGTTGGAAGTGGAAGACCGCGTCACCACCTGCTACGAGACCTGAGTTTCGAGCCAACCCGAGGGACTGGATTGCTGGCATTCCCAGAAGTGGTATTTGGAGATCTCGCGGGACGTAGATAATCTCTTCTGAAACCTTGCCATGCCATTCAAACACAGCCATAAACTTCCCTAGTATGTCCAGGCTTTTATTGTTTGGTCCCTTCAAATCCTCGGCTTGCAGAAGTCTTGGTGGCTTGCCAGCGAAGTCTTTTCTGACGAGGCTGACGTCAACGCCTAAGTCAATCTTTGCTCGGAGTGGGTGTCAGTTCACAGTCACCACAGCAAAGCGCGCGTTCGGTCCGCTTTTGCATACGTTTCCGAGGAATGAGCCGCTCTCAGACGCTTGCACTTCTGCAACGTGCGTCTTACTCGGCTGCTCAAGTCCTATAGCGCGCTTAGGCATTTCCTGGCGAAATGTTCAACATTCTTGCGTTTCATACACGCTTTGTTTCTGTCCGGGCAGTCGCGTTTTTGATATAGACCGTATCCACAATTCTCGCATGCTTGCGCCGGCGGCCCGGCCTCGACCTTCGAGCACGTGCATCTCTGTTGCGCGGCGGTTTGGAAACGGAGTCTGCGTTCAAGGCCGCGTCCTCGTCTGCTTCACGAAGGCTCAGTTTTCGCCAGGTCCTTTCGCTGCTTTCTCACGGTTTCTCTGTGTCTGGCTTTTGCTAAATCTGTGTCCAGCGTTTACTCGGCATTCATTTGAAGCGTTTCTGATAGCTTCGCGTCTCGGAGGCCACAATGGATCGGTCGTGGGTAAGTCTTTCTTTTAAATCGCCGAACTCGCACCGTGCCGCTAGGGTGTGCAGTTCAGTAACAAACTGGTCCACTGTCTCCTCCGCTCCCTGCACACGTCGGTTGGAACAGGCGCTTTGGTAAACGACGTTCTTTGAGTTCAAAATATGCGCGTTGTACTTCCCCTTCACGAGCTCATAAGTTTGTTAACTCAGTGCCAGTGAGGTTAAAGGTCTTCAAGATTCCTCTTGCTTTTCGTCCCATGCAGTATAGTAGGGATCTGACCGATACTTCCTGGGTTCTTTCGCCAAGTCCGGGCGCGACCATGTGGTATTCGAACTCGTCCACCCACGCCGGCCACTCGGCCACGTTGTCGAAGTAGAAGGGGGGTGGTTGTTGGACGCTGCTCATAATTTTCGGTTGCTGGAAGCGGAAGGCTTTTGACCGCTGGAGTCTCCTCTGAGTCTTACTGGTCCTCCCCAGACATGCCTTTCGGCAACGGCGGCAGGAGTGTTATCTTCTGACACAATGTACTATAAATAAAGGATACGAACGTACATCCGCCGCATCTCAGACAGCACTCGCCCACGCTTTATTCTCCAGGGTGATCCCACAGCAGCGCTCGGAACAAGAGCGCCGCTGCTCCCACTCACGGGTGTACGCTGAACCACTTAAAACTAGTAATGATTCAGCTAACTCTGCGAATCCTTCCCTCCCGTCTGCCTGGAGGAGGAAAGCATATCGTTCCTCTCTTATTCTCTTGTCCGCATGGAGGCGCGTCAGTACGAGGGGCGTTCATAAAGTTCAGCGTATTATTGTCACGAATAAGTAGAGATTCAGCAATCAAACTCGAGTAGGAGGTTGACACTTTGTCTACATGTTCGCCACCAAAAGTTAACCACTTTTTCCAGCGATTCACCACATGCCGGAGGCTATTGTTATAGAACTCCTTGTTTTGAGTGTTCAGGAATCGCTCCACTTGAGCAATCACTTGGTCGCCGTCTTTGAAATGCTTTTCCTCTTATTTGGCAACACACTGGAAGCGCCTACACCATTTAACCAAAGTGTCACAAACTGGGGTGTTGTCCCCGAACAACGCTCGCAGATTGGAATGAATGTCCTCGGCATTGCTCCCCTTGAAATGAAAAAAAAAAACGGATCAATGCGTGTGCTTGTAGCACCGACGGGCGGTGCCATTTTTTGTATTTTTTGTTTCGACTCCCTAGTGGCGTTCCGAGCTAATATAGCATGCGATGTTTTATATTGGGCGGAAACTAGAGGGACTCGCACTCATGTTAATGCCGAATTTGTTCCGTTTTTTTTTAATTTTTTGTGTCAATAATACGAACTTTATGAACGCCTCTCGTAGAAGGGAAGAGAGCGCGCCATTGCTACCTGTGTAGATGGTTATGCGTGTTGGTTTCTAATTTACGATAACGACAGAGGGAAATGGAAGACAAACAGTTGTCGTCTGTTTGTCATTCCATGTCCCTCTTTCGCTATCGTAAGTTGCTACCTTTTCCTCCTTTTTATTGGTGTTTAGCGTCAGTTTAACCTTCTTCTTACATTATAATAACTATATGGAGTATCGGCACTCCATTCTACGAGTTTGTTTTGGGCACCGCCATTTCGGTGCTTAGTGCGGAGAGGGGCGCAATGAACGATGGTTACTTTTTTTGAATTGAACTTCCTGAGCTTGACAGGCGTTTTCCAAGAAGCTGCAGAGAGTTTTGTTCTTGCACGACCGATCCGACTGTTTTGACATTTTCTAAAAGACGGAGAAGCGTTTCGTGCTACTTCAGATAAGCCTTCTCATGAGTGGCAAAATGATTTTACGAACTGAGATGTGAGAAGTGCCGCTGCACTGAAGCGTAGCTCATTGAATGGCTCTAAGGCAAAACAGAAGTGATGGGCGGAACTTCGGCGGATCGACTCGCCAAGCCGTAAGGTCACGGTTAACTTTTCATGTCCTTGTCTAAAAGACTTCTTCCTAAATTACGTAAGCGCCAAGGAGCGTGGTGGGAACGTAGGCAGACACGCTGAGCTCCAATCGCCTTCCCTTAAACAAATCAACTAATAAGTAGAATAAACAAATAACGCTTTTGAGGAACGGATGTGCTAAGCGCCATTTTGTTTTCTATTTTCTTTGGAACACTTGGCGCTGCAGACGCCCGCGTGTGCAGCGCGCGTACTCCACGCTCTAGGCATTCTCTTTGATGCTTGGGTAATTCCACTAGCGGTCTATTAAAGTTACATCTAGTTCCTTGATGTTATTTTTTCGGGTAGGGTATGAAGAGGCAAAACAAAGCACAGTACCCAACGCCCCCAAAATGTAAAAAGTTTAGCGGAGGATACTGATTCTAGAGTAAGACGTGACATCCATGTGCGCACATGGGTCTAGGCATAGCCTTTAGAGCGCAGCTCTTAGGCGCCCGTTTTCCGGCTTGAGGGCGTCGCCGTCGGCGTCGCCGTCGGCGTACCGCCCGAGGTCACGGGACTTCCAGGTCACGTGCATTTCCTCAGGTCACGTGACCCCGAGTCACGTGGTCCCCAGGGTCACGTGGTCCCCGAGCCCCCGGTCACGTGGTCCCCAGGTCACGGACCCCCGAGGTCACGTGATGATGGCGATGACGATGCGGATGCCGATGACGTCATCAGTGACGTGACCCCCAGGCCTACGTGACCCCCTGGTCACGTGACCCCCCGACGTCACGTGATGACGATGACGATGCGGATGCCGATGCCATATCATCAGTGACGTCACTGATGACATCATCGTCATCATCATTGATGACGTCATCAGTGACGTCACGTTACCCCCCTCCCCTCCCCCCCGAGGTCACTTGCCCCCCCCCCCTCCGTACCCTTCCCTCCTACTCCTCAAGAGCTGCGCTCTAATTCGGTGTTACAGGGAGTTGTAAACGGCTTCTCACTTTTTATCCTGTATTTAATACTGAAAACTGCAATAATTCCAACTAGCGCAAACGTCACAACACTAACGCATTGCTTTCCTTTTTCATACCAGAGAATTACTTCGTTTAAAAGCATTGCTCCTTTACTCGCTGACGTACACTGGGCTACGTCCCAATTTCCCGCATCATCGCTTTCTATGACATATTCAACGGACACATTTTTGTATGAGGTTTTTTAACTTTAAGAAGGTGTTTGCATCGTTTTCCTCATTTTTCACTTTCCGTGTATATCTTGCCTGACTTGGTTCAAGCGGTCCAAGGTTCTACTGGGGTCTCGTGGAAGTCGCTGCATAAAACGTAAATCAACATATATTACTAAGAGACGATAGAGCAGACGATTGCGAATTACCGCTATAAAGGTGGCAGTTCGCGCGTCGTTTACCAAAGGAATTGAATACCTGAGTGTCAGAAAGGGTTCCAGACTGTTTAGCGTTTGTAGTGAGGTCGGATGATATTATGGGAATACTTGTCATCGGATCATGGGAAATTGCAGCAGGAATAATCAATTGACGTAAGGGAGGGCAACTGTCAACCATCAATCTGTCATATCGGTGGGCAGTTTTATTACGGTGCCTGAAAAGCTTCTCCGACTGATGTGTTTACCGCTTCCTAAATAGCGGTTTCCGATTTCCGACTGATTACTTCGTAGAAGTGTCACGCTGTGGCCGACCGCTATCCTTGCGGGTGTCGTGCAGGGGTAGCCGGGGTAGACGTGGCGAGGCGCTGCAGGTCCGCTTTCCCGCTCGACAGACCACTGAAGATTCAACAGCCAGGAGTTGAGAACCTATGACCACCGCGACACACTCTTTCGTTCTCTCGTGATTTTTCACAGACCCCATACACCCTACCACAAGAGTCGGGGCATCCGGCAGCACGACAGCCCGTCTTTCTTTTTCACGCCATTTGCTGCCACTTGAGGATCATTTTCGACGCCTGGGTGGTACAGGACGCTAAACACACACAGTCGGAGACGGTTTCCGGGCAGCGTAGCGTTTAAACACTCCGCACGCCGAAGAGTTGCATTTCCTGTAACATCCAAAATAGGGACGAGAAAACTATCCATACATATATCAGGTTCGGTGAATAAGCGTCTTGGCCTTGCTTCGAGCAGCATGAATTCTAATTATAATAAATTCGAGTCTACTGACTGAAGTGGTGCGATTATGTAGGCATACGCTGTAATAAACATTCTATACATTTTATTGCAACAAGCAATGAAGAGCTGTAAGAGCATTAAGGCAATCCATTTTTATTACTTTGGCATGCGGGTTTTACATATTTCAGCAAAACAGACGCAATCCAACCTGCAAGCACACATATGCTGCAGCCCTCACATAATATTCCGGCGCAATAGGTATTAGAACAAGTAATGCAAAGGGTTCAGGCGAGCTGGTTAACAACCAACATTTTTTATTTCTGGAGAACGGGAACATAGAAGCAGGACAACACGCTGATAAGACTGCTGACTTGGGCGAGTTGGTGAGTTCATGTCGAATAACGTAACAGCGCACAACAAGAGAAACACTCGCAAACTCAGACACACTAAAAAAGATACCCTCACTCCAGCGCTGACTCCCAATACCAGATTTGTATTTTCTTCTTCTTCTATGCAAAAAGACCCACCTCCTCTTTCCTAAGTCCCAGAAAGAGACGACGACATCAAATGGGCAGATTACAAAAATAAAACTAAACGCCCGACAAAATTTAGAGGAATGATGTAAGAACGACCTTGAAATTGAAACCGTAGGCTCATAAACATTCTCACTGCCGGTGCCGAGGATGACTCTTGGCTGACGCACTCCAGCCTTCGCGTGAGAGAGTTAAGTCGTTACAACTGGCTTACACTTGTCAATGTGTCCTTCGATGCTTGCTGCCTCGATAATCACCTGGTGAGCTGTACCTTTTTTAGTGTGTCTGAGCTGGCAGGAGTGTTTCTCTTGTTGTGCGCTGTTACGTTATTCGACAAGGACAACACGAATAGGAAATTCGTGTTGTCCTGTCTTGTTTCCCAACTCTCCAGGGTTAAAAATGTCAGAATTGTGAAGGATTGGAAACTTACTCCAACAAAATTTTAGGGATTCATCTTTCGGTCACAAACTGTTGAGCATTTATATTCATGTGGTCACATATTAATGACTATACCAAATCAGTGATTTCTGCCCTCTAGTCGCTTGGTTTAGTCTCGGCTTTAAGACATACTACAATACCAAGGTGTAACCTGGGGTATATAAATCTCATTCACAACAACTACGTATACAGAATAAATCCAACACCGAAATCCAGGGAAAGAAGAACCTAAAGGTTTCAACGGATTTTCTATCTTAACCCCCGCTTGTGCGATGCTTGAACCAGTGTACAGACTTAAAATGTTAACATCCTTATTCGTGTAAATGGCTCTCCCCAGGCTAAAGCCTTTATTTGTGTAAGGGTGTTAGCCACCGGAGGTACAGAAAATCGTGTAACTGTAGGCGCAAAAAAGCTTTCCAAGCATCTCTGTGTCAAAGCGCCAACACCGCACGTAATCTGAGTAAGGTCGAAAGCGCTGGAGGCTGAAATGTGCTCGTCACTGAAATATCGCTCGGTTGGCTCAATGCCGGTCGCATTTTCATCGCATAAAGAGCGTTTATCAAGAAGCGATCGGTTTACAAATGCTGACATGCTGACTTTATTGAACACAACACCCACTTGCCGTGAGCGACAACGAATCGCTCCGACACCCTCTGTCGACAGCCGCTAGGAGGCATCGCGCTCGCTCTCCGTGTGGCTGTCGATCAACTAATGCCCGTGCTCACCTCTGTTACGTGTGTTATCCACTCATGGACGTTTGTGCGTAAACAGCGGCATTCAGCACATAGAACACGCACTGTGAAAACCGCCTAACCTCCTTTCGTTACAATCAGGCAGCAGAACACGGCTACCAGCGGGATCAAATCAGAGCGATCAACGCGCCGGATGGACTAATGGAATCTTCGATGATCAGTATCCAGAGAATGATGAAAACTAATCCCGGGAAGGGGAACAAGACGGACAAAGGAGCAAACGCAAGTCTCAAAACACAGCTGGGTTCCTGGTGCGCGACCGAAACAAAATCCGCACGGTGTCCGGGTCTCGAACCCGGGACCTCTTCCGAGTTCGATACCCGGACCAGGCGGATTTTTCTGCCTCAGCACACAGCCACTGTTGGTGGGCTTCGAGGCTGCTCGCATCTTCACCTTCCACAGGTGGGGGCAGGTGCCAGGGGTAAAGAAAACGTGCCTTTCATTTTCTAACACTATCAGTTATGAACTAACAAGGTTCAGGTGGAACGGCCTGAGTGTTCACTGATTGAAAGACAGAGGGCTGAGCCTGAACCAATTTCATGGAAGCCCTCGATACTGGTGTAGGGGGACAGTAAGGCTGACCCTCTAAAAATGTCTTCAAACGATATTCCAATTGCTCAACTCCAACGTCTCGGGCTGCTGCACTCGAACGTTCTTAAGCTATTTCCAGCCTGTATTTGCGCTGTCGCTAATCATGTTCGCGTTTGCCAATTTTTCACACGCCCCTTCTTCCAATAAAAACAGCACGCGAGCCCGCCGTGAACAGACTCGGCATCATCGTGCGCCATAAATCCCCTGATGATTGCCCTCCCCCACTCCCACAAACCTAACATGCACTAAAGCAAGGCTACAGCACGAGCTCAAAGCATCGCTAGATGGTCACACTGAACGAACCCTCGTGCAGCCTGCGTACCTAGCAAAGCTGTGAGCCCGTACCGTCTCGCCCGTCTAGCCTTTCGCTTTAGTACATCCCAGGATGCGACGGAATATTGTCACGAATGACAAGTGATGAGGCGATAATAACTGAAGAAACTAAACGTTTAATGGGGCGAACTTGTGCCCAAAAATAAAAAGGAACAGAAGATAACAGCAGAGCGTCGCGGGCGTCGAAAGTCGGCGAAACAGCAGGATCGAACGCTGAGGCGAAACTGACTCGGCTTGCCAGGCGGAGCCCCTTTTGTACACGCGTGGGCTTCCGGAACATTCGGCGTAGAAGGTTCGGTCGCGTAGAACATTCTAGACCTCGAATTAGCAAGGCGGCTCTCGAATTTACTAGAACATCACATTACAGCGTCAACAAAATGTGTAGGCGCGGCCAGGAATCGAACCCTGGGCCTTCTGCGCGGAAGGCAAGCGCGATAACCGCTAGGCCACGCAGCGCTTTTTTTTTTCTTTATTGCCTGCTTTGACATATGTACAATAGGATATATATACAAAGGAGGGGTTAAAAACACGTCAGCCGTAACTTGGCTGCCATGGCGTCATTAAAATTCTTTCAGACACACCAAATCATCAAGAATGGGCAACCAATCCGGCTGTTCGGGCTGTGCCCGGAACACTTCGCGTATGCCGGCAACACTTTCAATAAAATATTCACGCGCCGGGCGGACTGTTTTATCTGCGTGATTTACGCCTACTCTCGTTTTCCATAGACTGTGGAGCCCGAGTAGTAGTATCATATCGTAAGGTACACCATTTACATTATCTATTGCTAAAAAGCGTATACCTCTGGCGGTTATAGGGAAATTCTTTTTGAGTGTGCGCTGGAGTATATCCCACAAAAACACAGCGTCCCAGCAGTAAATAAACACGTGTTCTACAGTTTCTGGCTGCTTACATAAAAGACAATGCGTTGACCATGGTACAAAAATGCCCTTTTCCTCTAACCATGGTTTTACGGGGAGGACGCCGCAGTGAAGTTTAAAAAAAAGGATTTAGCATTAGGCTTTACCGGCATCTTCTTTACTCTTTTTAAAACATCTAGGCCAGGGCCTTCACAGTATAGGGAACGATAAAGCGGTATAGGCAGCAGAACATCAACCAAATCTCGATACAATTTCTTCCGTGGCACGGTACTAAGGTAGTCTAAAGAAAACCGGACCTTCAAGATTTGAAAGGAAAGTAACACCTCTCTCAGATACCCTCGAACTGCAGCACCTGTCCCCGCGAATGAGGAAACAATAAACTCTGACAAAGCGTTTTGCAGACGCACTTGAACAACTGTGCGCAAAAAGGCATCCCTCTGATCGCGTAAAAACATAAAGCGTGAAACAATCTGTCGTATGAACAAATGGGACAATCCCAAACCACCACTTCGCACGGACCTAAATAAATTCGTTCGAGCAGAACGCTCCCATGTCGAAGACCAAATAAAAACGGCAAACACCCTATGCAGCTTCTGTACGTTCATACGTGACATGCAGAGCACTTGTAATATATACCAGACTTTTGATATTAAAAAAAGATTGCACACGGTCGAACGCGCGAACATGGATAAATCCCTACCCCTCCACCCTTCCGCCTTTAATCTAACATTCTCGGTCTCTTCGTTCCAATAATTTGTGGTGTCCTGATAATGTTCTAAAGGCACTCCAAGATACTTTGTCGGTAAAGTCTCCCACCTAACATTCATGAACACTTCTGGCTTACTTGACCAATCACCGTGCCAGAAACCAACGCATTTATCAAAGTTCACCACGCTACCAGTTTGCGAACAAAACGACGAAACCACATTTATCGCTTCACGCACGCTATCTTGATCGACACAAAGAACAGCGACGTCATCCGCGTAGGAAAGTACCTTTACCTCACTGGACTGCAGTTTATAACCACGAATATTACTATTCCGAATAAGCTTTAAACAAAAAGGCTCTAAGTAGAGCGCAAAGAGTAATGGCGAAAGCGGGCAACCTTGCCTTACAGAAGTCTTAACTTTAATACCTTCGGTGACTCTCTTATTCACAATCAAACTAGTCGTGCAATTTGAATACGCCATCTTTACGCCCTCGAGAATAACGGAGCCTACGTTCGTATGCTCTAGAACACTGAAAAGTATCTCATGCGAAACGCGATCGAACGCCTTTTCCAGGTCGAGCTGCAGCATCGCCACTCGTCCAGAAAAGGCATCACAACACTCTAGGACAGACCTAGCCACGTGAATATTTGTAGCGATAGTGCGTCCTTTAATACCGCACGTCTGGTGCGGTCCCACGAGACATTGAATCACAGATTGCAACCGCCTAGCCAGAACTTTCATAAAAACTTTGTAATCCACATTGGTTAAGCTAATTGGTCTATACGCTGATACAGAGCAGCAGCTTAACTGTATCTTCAGACTTGGGAATGAGCACAGTGTGCGCCCTTGAAAAACGATGGCGGCAACAAGTGAATTTCGTAGGCTTCGGACAAAACCTTATGCAGTGCAACTGCTGCCTCACTTTTAAAAGTTTTATAGAAAACTGCCCCAAGGCCATCCGGCCCGGGCGTCTTGCCAGGACTTAATTCATCAATAGCTTTTTCAATTTCTCCAATACTAATTGGCACTTCCAAGCTTTCACAAACCTGCTGATCCAGTTGCGGCATCAATGACAAAAAACAAGTTTTATAGCCAGTATCTAAAGCGGCACGGTTCCCTAGCAGATTGCGATAATGTTCAACAAACGCTTTTTCAATCACATTCTTATCGCGGGTTAGATTGGCGCCGTAACTTATCTCTTTGATTTCGTTGCGTTTTGCATATCTTTTCTCGTCGCTAAGCGAGCGCTTCGTCGGGCTTTCTCCCATCAAATACTTTTCACTACGCGCCCGCACAATAGCCCCTCTGTACTTTTCAGCATCGATACTTTCTAATTGAATTTTAATATCTCTTATTTCTTTCGCGAACTCGCCGGGTTTCTTGCTTTCTTCGGCTATGAACATGTCTAACTTGCGCCGAAGATCCTTCTCTTTAATCTTTTTGTGATGAGCTAGGACCAGGGTGTAAGATAGAGCAGGTGGGAAACGAGAACCTAAACTGGGCGACCCGATTGTGTACGCGCACCCCAGGTTTCTCTTTTCACTGTGGCGCCATCTGTGTGCGGAGCGCCACGAACTACTCGCTCCGGGTGGCCGACCGAGTGGGGCGACCGGTGGCGACCGGCTAAACTGACGGAAATTTTTTTTTCTTCTCGCCGCAGCGCCATCTGTCGCAAATCAGCGAGGGTACCCGCAGAGCGGGAAGCCTGTTGTACTGGGAGATAACCACTGGTTTTGTTTAACCCGAGACTGGGAGTATTTCGGAAAAGGGACGAGAAGAAAAAGAGGCCACTGAGGAGGCGACTCCAGTCTCGGGTTAAGCAAAACTATGGTTAACTACCCCACCAGCTCTGCCTGCCACTCACAATTTTTCACTATACTGGGAGAGTTCGGCTGGTGGGAGGGGCTTGCGGCCGCTGGGTTTAGCCAGAGCCGCACATACTGGGAGAGTTCGGCGGGTGGGAGGGGCTTACGGCCCGCTAGGTTTAGCAGATTCGGCGGGTTCCGCTTCCGCCGCTGATGTCGCCTCCCGGCAAGTGGGTCCCCATTGACGTGCGATGTATACGCTTGTAGGTTTTGCCGTTCGCGCTTTTGTTGGCGTAAGGAGAGAGTCGAAAAACAAGCATTTCGTGATTCGGTGCTTTATTCATGTAAGAATTAGCGAAAAACTGCCCATTTACGAACGGCACTCATTTATAAATGGGGGAATCGCTCAAGAAACGCCCGACGTCCGACACAGCTCAGCGGCCTGAGTGCGCATTTTCCAGTGAGACAAGTTTGATCGTCTGGATCTCTCTCCCCTGTTTACCACATCACGAGGTTTTGTGCACCGTTGCCACGAAGAAATACGGTGGACCGATCGATTTTCCGCCGTGCTTCTTCACCTGCCGGTCTTTTGGGGTCTTCTGACATTGTTTGGTTCGCTGTGAAGGAACAGCGTCGTCATTGCGTGGTGCCTGAGCTCTTAGCGATCGCGACAAATCCTCTTTCAGATTCACTGTCTATGAAGTGCACCTAAAAAAAGGGCATGACAAGTAAGTATTTGTTACGCGCATTCAAAAAAATATCAAAGTAATTATCGCTAAGCGAAACAAGGGCGCTGCCGAGCAGCTGAGCC
>JAZHYW010059619.1:0-22081 GCA_037355805.1 Ixodes ricinus | reverse complement strand
TTGCCAGATGAGACCATCTGAGCATAGCACGCATTTTCACATCGCATCACTAAGCCTTCTTCACCAAGCTAACACTAAGTCTGAAAAAAATTAGGAAACCTCTCAAGGCCCTTCGACTCACGACCATGCATCGACCATCATCCTGGACCAACCGGAAGATCAAAAGACCACCGACCACTTAGACATTAAAAACGCGGTCAATCCCAAAATAGCCGCCAAGCAGACCATAGGGGATAAGATCCACGTTTTAGGGAAACGCACACGAAGAACATGGTGCACCCGTAGAACATGATACTCAATGAGAACTCGTGGACACGGTCGCAGGTCAGTTAACTCGCACCCGTCATATTGACGAAGATGTATAGATGAACTTCCTGCTGTGAGGACGACCAAAATCCTTTTTACCGAACCAGAAAACATTCTCGGAATAAGTGCAAAAAGAAGCCACTTTTTAGCAGTATTCGCGACAAAATGTTATCACTTCTACGAAAAGGAAAATTTCTTAAGCGCAAGTAATATGGAGGCGCAGACCTCGCGTCATGACTTCTGACTTGGAAAGTACACACAATGTCGTACACACAACCATGTGTCCGGAGGAAGTGTACAGGGTTGCAATCAAGCACCTTCAAGACGAAATTACAAAATCCAGGATAAACAAGAACAATTAGATTATCCACAACAACAAGAAGTCAAAAACACCATCGCCTTGGCAGTGAAGAACTCACAGAAAGTAAGCAAGTTGATATCGCTCGAGAATATTCAACAGAAAGATAACGTTTTTAATTAGGGCACACATAGACACAGCCAGTAATCAGATCAAGGACCTCCTCTTCCAGCGCAGTTACGACAACGAAGAGACGCTCGAGCGTTTAATTCAGGAATTACAGGGTTATTCAAGGAGAGGCCAGGCTCTTTAAATCGACCGCAAACTTCGGTTTCTTAACTTGTCGCGCTACGATTTTGTTCAGCGTTGTCCGTTAGCACCGCTCAAATGGTACGTTCGTTCTCGAGACTCCGAAGACTCAAGTCATACCTGAAGGCTTCTACGTCCCAGGAGCGCTTGCTAGGGGTTGCGCTTCTGAACAGTCACCGGAACATCCAAGTCAGCCCCGAGAGTGTCCTCTCTCTTTCTGTCGACCGACGGCAGCTTCACTAAAAGTTTAGACCCCACAAAATGATAGAAACTGGTACTTTTTTCTGCCCCTTTCTCGTAAAACGACACCGAAGAATGGAAAGAACCCAAATTATGACCATAGCACGATCACTTCTGGAAAATATAATCCGCGAAGGAACAATGAGCGTTACGCTTCGCTTGCTCATTGCCCCAGTGAAATTGCGGTTTTTATGTTGATTCGCATTCGAAACTTAACTATTCTCTGGCACTCTTCTGTAGTTTCTTAGTCATTAGATAGCCGAGTGTCCCACAGGGAAATGTATGCACCGGAAAATCTTGTGGACCTGTCGCGACTTTTTTGTTCGAAGCCCATTATTATATTTTATGATACCGTATTTTCATTGTTCACCAGTAAAGTTTCCCTCTTTAATAATCTGAACGAACAAGATGTGGCAAAAAAGTTTGAATTTTTGTTTTCTGAGAAACAGGAAAGTAGTAACTAAAATTGTGTTTGTGCAATTTCTTTTCCTTTCTCTTGTTTTCTGGCTACACTCACTTCCTGGCTACGCCAGTGAGAAGTACTGTGTGTTTGCGTTAGCGTTGCGTGTTCTACACTGCGCGTGCGCGGAGCCGAAAACTGCGGTCCTAGATTGGCGCTTGGCGACGACGCGAATGCAAAGCGTGGAGCACGCAACACTAACGCGAACACAGTGCTTGCGTTTGCTTCTATACGCTATACTGAAACTGTCTAATAAGGTGCAATCCCCCACCGGCTGCAGCACTGCATTGGGACCGTGAATAATTTGCTTGCATTCGGAAATTGAATTTCACGAGCCAAGATCGCGAGCAGTTCCGTCGTGCCCGCTGAGCAGGAGGACCGGATGACCCTCACTAGAGCGCTTCCCCTTTCTTCCGCAGCCCTTGCTTAGCTTCCAGTCGTTGGGTACCTCTTCTCCGTCTAGATGTAGACGCTTTTTGTCTCCTGCAATTTTTCTCCAACAGACGGATGCCTCAGTTGCTGTGTAATATCCATAGGGATTAAGAAAGTCGGTGCTGCCTCAGTCCATCTGACAGGACGTCTCGTTGAGGAGAAAGAGCAGCTTCGTTTGATTTACCTGCACCACCTGCACCGGCGCAGAAACGTTTAGGGCAGTCTACTTCCGGTATGTGCATGGAGATACGACCGGAAATGCACCACCCTGCACTCTTCTACACTGATACAGGAAGTGCCGGTAAATTGAACGAAGCTAGAGTGCCCACTTGTTTAAAATGTACGTGAAATGTATTGCCAAATAAACAATGACACGCACGACAAGACACACGAAAACACGCACACAAGCGAACAAGACAACTATCCAGAACCAAAGTCGGAGAGAAAGGAAAAAAGGAACTAGTTTGTGGTAAAAGTGGGCAGGTTTATTGAATCTAAAAGTGCATCGAGACACACACAAGGAAGACAGACAGAGACAATGCTACGTCTCTGTCTGTCTTCCCTGTCCGCGTCTCGTTGCACTTTTTAAATACTCTGAATCACCAACTAGCCCAATTTTTTTCCCTTGGGCAGTTTCAAATAGACATAGCCCAAAAAATTCCTGCAGGCAACACTCTGTGCACTGCATTATGGGAACTTATCTTTCCATGGAAAAAAGTGGCATGGTTTCAATTTGCATTGCCCATTGACAAACTAGTGCATCTCTGCATTGCATGAAAATAAAGTCAGCACTCGTTTGCACTCGTCCATCTTTGCGAGAGCGCCCTTAAAACGTGGACCCCCAGCGGCCGTAAGCACCTGACTAGGCTTAACGACGATATGGTGCCTGGAGCTCGCCTCCGACTGGTGTGTTTACCGCGTCTAAAAAGGTGATCCCTCGATTTCCGCCTGATGGACGTCACAAAGTGTCATGCTGTTCCCAGTCGCGAACCTGGTGGCGTCACGACTGCTGTGGTGTATTTGGCACACGCTCGTTCTGCTGCAGGTTGCTCTCCGGGCAGGCAGTCCACGGAAGCTTCGACAGTCAGAAGTTGGGACGCCGCGACGACAGCGACACTCGCGTTCGCTTGTGCTACTCGCAGCTTCTCGTTATCATTTCTACGACCAACCGCTAGGATCGCGACATGCAACAGCATGACACTTCGGCTTGTGTGACGTCATTTGTTGCCACTTTGGGACCACTTTTTACGAACGGGCAGCATAGGACGCTATACACACCAGTTGGATACGTGCTCCAGGCACTCTACACCTTTCCAAAAAAACGCTCTTAGATTACCGCCATGTTGCTGATGCTGATGCGGCCGCTGCGACTCTCGCGCCAACTATCAGCTAGAAGTGTTCTGTCGCTCTCGTGTACTGTGAAAGCCCACTCAGCGCAATCCTCTACCTATGCTTCGCAGTTCTGCATTCGACGTTTTCTAGACCCTATTGAAAGTTTCCACTTAATGTTTCTGACGCATGTTGCGTACCCTTTTCGTTTTATCTTCCACTGTAAGAAATAAGGCTGATAAGTGCCTGCCATTCAAGCGTTTCTGCTCGACATTCACGGGAAACGAAGGAGGGGAGGACGTCGAACGGCCCTCGACGCGATTTTGAGAACATTGACAAATGTTCTCTCCCTCCCAGAGATAATCCGCGTAGAGTCCTTCTCAGTCATAGCCAAAAATAGTTGTTCGGGGTCGGGTCAGTCGCGCCCGTTCCTTTGCCTTGGTGCTGGTGCGAAAAAAGGAAGCTTTCCCCAAAACGTGCCCCAAAATGAAGTCGTCTTGGATTCCGTCTGATCGTCAAGATATGACTGTCGTCAACTGTGACCGTTTTTAGATCGCAGCTCTTAGGCGCCCGTTTCCGGCTTGAGCGGCGTCGCCGTCGCCGTCGCCATCGGCGTAACCTTCCCAGGTCATGTGACTTCCCCCAGGTCACGTGACCCCCCAGGTCACGCCCCCAGGTCACGTGACCCCCAGGTCACGTGGTCCCCCAGGTCACGTGATCCCCAGGTCACGTGACCCCCAGGTCACGTGGTCCCCAGGTCGCGTGACCCCCAGGTCACGTGGTCCCCAGGTCACGTGACCCCCGAGGTCACGTGGCCCCCAGAGTCACGTGACCCCGAGGTCCACGTAGCCCCAGGTCACGTGAGCCCCCCGAGGTCACGTGACCCCCGGAGGATATTGAAGAATGAGGGAGGAGGAGGAGGGAGGAGGAGGAGGAGGATGTGTATACCCTCCCTGAGTACCCATCCCTCCTCCTCCTCAACAGCTGCGCTCCAATTCGGCGTTACAGGGAGTTGTAAACGGCTTCTTCATTTTTTTAGATCTTTCTCAAATAAATTATTTTCAGATAACGCTGCATCGTGTGGTATTTTCGACAGCTAAGCGCTTTGTCGTTTGACACATGGCTAATCGAATAGCGCCGTAAAAACTTATCGCAAAAAAACACAACTAACATTCCAGTTGAATTCGTTCTGTCGTGCGCGTAACGAACGAAAATGCTTTAGAGTTTTCTTTTTTTTCTCTCAACAGTGGTACAATGCTTTGTCAATATCCTCGCGAGAATACATGCACAACGAATCACAAAATGCAGCGGGAAAAGAAAATTTAGACGCCAGCAGTGTTTGAAACTGCGCCTACGCAGGCTGCCCCTATCGAAATCACAGTCTACTCAGTTAGGGTTAGCAGGGACGCCAGTGAGAGTCTAGCCTCAAACCCAGCGACTGGGCTCAAAAACAGTTCGTTGGCCCTGGGGTCGAGTGTTCCTTGGAAAGGTGTACAGCGAGGAGTAGGAGTAAGGCCTGCCACAGCCCATACGTTTCTGGCGGCCTCATTGATCGTTTAAAAAGCCTAGAACATTGAGGCGATAGAATAGGACGATCGGCCCAGTACAATTCTTCTTCCTTGTATACCTCTACAGAAACACTAGTACATTGGGAGCCCCATAAAGCGTGCCCAAGCATTCTATCCGTATTGGTAGGCAGCACCATAAATTTAGGTCATATTCGAAAATGCAAGCATTGCATTTGGCCGTGACAAGATGTTGTCAGTTGAGTCTGGCACATGGAAACCGAAACGGTAGCCGCAGATATGACGCAGATATGGCGATCCTAGCGGCACTAAGCCGCTAAGGTCGCTTCGATTTTGCAAGAAGTCTATTGTCAATTTCTGGACATTGCCTAACACTCCGTTTCATGTCTGGCCGTCTTTTAGCTTGCGTTGCTCCCCCATAGATGCTTCGGGTCTTTTTTTTCTTGGTCCTCCGGTTGCCCAGTCGGGCCGCCAACTGTGTCCCTGTGAACCACGCACAGTCGTTTCTCCCACCGCTCACTAGGTCACACCTTACCACCCTGTGGGGTCATCACAAGCCGCGTCGCTCCCTTTTCTCCACAATATTCGTGGTCGCGCACAGCATACACAACACACCCCTCACAACGAAATCAAAACAAGGTTGTCGCAGAGCCATGCACAAGTCGCTTCATCAATACAAAGGAAAGGGTAACAATTTCTTGCCAGTGGTTCATTGTTAGACATATTCTAGCTGTGTTTGCTACAAGCAGAACTTGTTTTCGCAGATTATTTTTATCAAAGGCTTGGCGAGCTGGTGAAAGCTTTTTGCAACTCCTTACCATGCAATCATCGCCTCTCAATTCACATTTATACTTGAGATGTGAGGTTTTATGCATTAACAAGCTGTGGCATACAGTGGTGGAGCTGTTGCAGCAGTTGCGCCAAACACGCCAGAACGAAATCCCTGCTAGAGGCTGCTCCAAAGGTTGTATTTGTGTACAGTTTGCGCTTTATCTGCGCCAGAAAGGAGCTGTTCTGAAAAAGAAAGCTGAAAGTGGCTGGCACATGGCATTCTTGGCGATACCACTAAAAATTAAGAAAGTACAGTTGTTTTTTAGATGGCTAAGTACTATGTGCAAAGTGTAGGGCTGTGCGAATATTCGAATTATCAAATACTAGTTTCACATCATACGCTATTTGATATTCGCTTCAAAATTAACTGCTGTATTCATACTTTTCGAAGTTTTGATCGCGGTGGGTTAGCCCCTTGAGTGCGCTTGTCCTGAAGCACGAATGCACTGCGGAGAAGCAATACCCGCGGAGCTGATACCGCAATTTTGCGACTCGCTTCGCCGCAGCGCAGCTGCACACTTAGGCGAAAAATGTGATGTCATCCTGATAACGTGCCAACGGGCCGATTCTTCGCCAACAGCACAACTTCTTATGAGCCGACGACTTCGCTCAAGAGTGCCTTGCGCTCCATCTTTACTCAAACCTCGCACGGAAAACTCTTCTTGGAAGAAGAGAAATGAGGAGTATAGGCAGAAACAGAAAAAGTATTTTGACAAACTTCACGCGGCCAGCCCTTTGCGCAGTTTTTCTGCAGGCAACCTAGTGTGGCTAAGAGACAGAGATGCTACGGGTACCATCCTTCGCAATGGGGACACACCGAGGTCCCACTGGGTCAGGACAAAGTATGGCACCTTCCGCAGGAACCGTCGTCGGCTGTTCCTGCTGCCGCACAACGATCCTGGTGCAGAGCCAGAGTTTCAACAACCTGCCAAGCCCGCGGACAAGACCACGAATAATACAAGCAAGTCTGGGGAGACCACACCGCCAAGCGAGCCTTGCGCGTCATATCGTCCGTCGACCAGCACTCAACAGACTGCACGAGCGGGTGAAACCGCGTCACACCGTGTAACGATGCGATCTGGGCGTGTTGTAAAGATTCATAAAAGACTTGGAATTAATGACTAGTTTGTTTACGACAAAGAACGATTTCCTACCTAAAGTAAAAGGGGAAGATGTGATGTCATCATCCTCATCATCATCATCTATTAAACCTTGAAGGCCCTTACGGGCATTACACAAGGGGGCGGGGGTACTTGCTGAAAGAAAACATTATATAAAAGCGTTATCATCCTGATAACGCGCCGAAGGGCCGATTCCTCGCCAACTGTTATCACTGGTCACATTACCCGAATCATCTGTATATATTCACTGGTGTCTGAATAAACGAGACTGTTCTGGCTGTTCTTCGTCCTCCCACGACAGCTTGTCTGACAAAAAACGCACTTGCGCGTCTGGTGTAACAAAAACAAAATGGAAAAGAAAACGTGATTGGTGATATTTATATTGCAGTAAAATCATTAAAATTGAACTTTGACTTTTATGCAATCTGTGTTCATCACTTGTGGTTGTTTTGTTTTAATTGAGAACAAAATATTTTCATATAGCAAGAAGATTTATAAATCCACTCAATTAGGTATGGTGGGGCTCCCATATAGGTTTAATTTTATGTTAGATCTGTCATTTACTTGCCATTCTAATGTAGGCATTGAACTGTCTGACGCCACAGTCTATAACTATATCCTTTGTGGTGCGGCCAGAGGTGCAATACTGTAATTTTTCCTTGGTTTAATTTTTGTTTAGTCTCCTCTATATATTTTGTCTATACCAATAGCTAGATTAAATTTAGCAGAGCTCATAAGTCGGCAATTAGAAGCTTGGGAACCACCTTTGCAAATTCAGCTGAATTTTTGTTTACGCATTGTGTAACAGTAGTAAAAGGAATGAAGAAAGGCGCAGCAACTATTCAATATCGCCGACTCTTAGTAATCACCGCGTTCGGATGGATGATGGCCTTGGCGTAAATGCGTCTTGTTAGCTATGGCGGGATGTAGGCGAACGTTACTTATTGGGAAGTACAGTCATCTTTGCCTCATTGTCGATCGCTGCGATAACATCTTTGGCCGAGACACATAATCTAAAAGTAGAAGTTTTTCAAATTTTCTTGATTTCACACCGAAAGTTATCCCACTCTTTACTTTCACCTAATTTTCTTTTGATTTTATATGGGCTATTTCTCGGTATTTTACGGTGCTTACTTTGAATTTGCTTCAAACCCAAAGTTCAATATTTTCACATGGCTAACAAAGAGTTATCGGTTTTTGCGCGAACGGTGCTCAAATCGATCACATGAATAGGTAGCGCTACTCGTTGTGATCAGTTAGAGTAGCTACGTGCTCTGCATAGCTGCTTTAAGAAAAGTAGCAGGTTGAATACGAGCGAGTGCAGCGTGAGCCACATTGAACACAAAAGTGCCCGTTTGATGTCGTACTTGCGAAAATTTTCACCATGATACAAACCCTAGAGAGTAGCCTAAAACATATTACGTTAAACACAACCCGAAGACGCCATCGTGACTCCCAATAGGTCACTTGAGAGATCTGCAAAATTACAGGCGTACGATTGTTCAATAAATAAATAAAAATATCCCTAGTGGCCAGGTCCCTTGTAGGTATAATACCTTAAATAGTCTCCCAACACTCCAACAACTGAAGTTCTTTTTCCACAAGCTAACCTTTAAAGAGATTGTTTTAAAAAATTTTGACAACAATTGTCTGCTCCAAAAGTGGGAATCTCTGCTCCAAAACCTGTTGTTCCCTGCTACAAGAGCTGCTCCATATCACCCGTTGTCAGTTCCACCCTTGGGCATATCTTCAGATTCACATTAAAGCCTGTTCGAAAAGGAATCATGACGCGACACGACTCCGGCAAAAATCGTAAAAGGTGAAGCATCCCGCAGTCCAATGGCTGTTTGAACACCGCCGAGCCGAAATCACAATTTTCCTCTCACTTCCTCCGCTTTTCGCCTACCTCGGTGCTCGTCCGACTTGACGTCACATGCCACCTGCCAATGCTGTCCATTTGTTCTGTCGGGCCCTCATATCCTTCGATGTGTTCAAAACATTTACACGATCTTACTCCAGGGAAAGGGTTTTGTACCCTTTGCACTTGAGAACTACCCGCGTCCAGCGTCACTCTATCTGTGTTTTCACGTGACACGACCTAGCTGCCTGAGTAGCTCGGATCTATTTGATTGAGATTTCGAATAGGGCCCTTCCGTTTTTATGTTTTCGGGACCAGAAGAGAAGGGGAGGCCTTGAGCGATTGATTGACAGCCAACAGAGCTTGTGAGTGGCTGTCCGGACCCGCGTGATGAGCATGCTCAAGGCCCCCGTGAAGGAGACGGGCGAGACTTGACAAAAAAGCTTTCCCCCAGCAAAAAACACAAAAACAGTCGGAGGTGGATTTTCATAAGACTTGTGTCGGAGTCACGTTAACCTCATGATTCCCGTTTCCACAGGCATTTATACACCTTTCCAAGTAACAGTCCGGCCCTCATGTTGCTTTCGAAAGCAAGTAAAGCACGCACCTAATGCACAAACTTTCAAAATATCACCTGACAGAGGCTTTTTTTTAAGGTATATAGATGAGATAGTTTGAATATGTTTTTGTAACTTTGAAGTATGGTGGCTTCACTGAAGTAGTTACTGTGACACAAACCTGACATTGTTGATTCTGGCATATGTTACGAGGTTTGTATGTTCTGTTATAGTTCAGAGGAAGAAGTAATTCTCATCTTCAAGGAAACTAAAGTCATTTGAAGGAAAAGAAACTTGTCATACTATGACAAAAAATACATAGGGAGGTTTGCAAAAGACATAAAGAAATAAAATGCACTTATAGAACACAATACAGGTGTATTGGCCTTATTTCCCTGAAGAGAGCAAATGCTCGGCACATTGCCAGGTGTCGAGGCACGGTTAAGTGTAGACTGGAAATGAGCGCCAAAGGATTTCCAATCATGAACCAACAAGCCCAGCTAAACATTTTGTTAAGTGTAGACGCCGGCTGAAAGCTTGCGGCTGGGAGAGTCTGTGCTCGTAGTTCTTTAAGCACGAAGGTGCAAGAGTCGAGTCTGTCGAGCTGGCGCATCCCATAACGGTCGCATGCCAGTCTAGATGAGCAAGCCAGCCTTGGAAGAGTGTAGAAGGGGCAGGTTCAAGCCTTGGTGTGAAAGGGGCTGCGGCCTTCAATGATCTATTGGCGTGCCACACACACAGGACGTTCTAAGCTTCTTTTTCTTTGTTTCATATCTTGCTCTTGCGCACTCGTAGAGGCCCGCACCAAACGCGGCAGGTCTGAATGCTGCACAACACAAACTCGCACACATCACAAATTCCTGCTATACTTCGTTTCACGTTACATCCGAACGCAGCGAATGCCACGAGCTATCCCAGCCAATCCCGTTCTGCAGACGTAGCCCGCGATACGCTTTCCGCGTGTCACTGTGCCCCCTCTCCGAGGTCACGTGACACTCGCCCGACCTTGGATTGGCTTCGATGGCTCGTAGCATCCGCTGCGCTAGGATGTAAGGTGGAGACGCAGTCTATACATTTTTTTTTCGATTGTTTTGGAATGAAATACAAAGTTTTCTGCACCATCGAAATCAGAACACGGGACAGAAATCGACATACATAAACGCTAAACCGTTGTGCTTGCGTTTTTTTGTCCTCGTGTGGACTAGAGGTACGTGGTGGTAGGATGTGTCCGGGCTGGGCTTTGACATCCGCACCTCTCATCTACGCCAAATTTTCACCAGTTGGCGATATATTTCTCCGACATCGAGTGACGCAAGTATGAGCTTCTTCGGCATTTTTTGTGCCTTCTACGTAACTGTAACAAGGCAGAGACCCTGGGGACCCGCAGCTGCTCTCGCCAACATGACAATGCCATTTATGCACATAGATCTAAGGCATGACAATGCCATTTACGGACATCGACGCAAACCATGATGAAGCTAGTGGTTCCACTCCGACGATCGGCTGATGAAACCAAATCTCGCACGCCAGCACACGAGAACGCGACGACTTTGACAAAAGCTAAGAGAAGAGCGCTTCCCGCAACCGTAAGGAACGCAGACTCCACTGAGCTGCCGATCTACAAGCCAAATGATGGCACACACCCTGACACCGATTTCACCAGCCCCGAATGGCGCAGAATTACCCAGCCAACAACACAAACTTTCAAGAACAAACGCCTCAGACTTTAGAGAATTCAAGAAAATGCTGTTCTATACGATCATCATCAGGCCGATGGGGAGGGAAGACATTTGTATGAGGCAGAGCCAAAAGTAATAATTTATTGTTCATTTGCATGGTAGTATAGGGATATTATGAAAAACACTTTATTACTTTTCAACCGTTTTATTACTTTCAGCCGTTCCACAGCAGAGATTGCGGTCTGGCGTCGTTAAAGTGTGAGCCTGGCCGGAGCGAGGTACGTCCGTCGAACTGGACGCTGCACTTCGAAACCTTTGTGCCACTTGTACGCCTGCCGAAGCAATACGCAGGCGTCTCCGTACTGCTTCTGCATCCTGCAATGAATATCCACATAAAAAATCGCATAACCGAACGCTGCTCCTCCCAAGTGCATGCTAACAGGGGGCGGCCATTTTGCAAGTGCGGTGGTCATACGACATTTCCCATCAAGTCGCCAAGGCGGCGTGCACAGCTCCCTCTTTTGGTAGGTCAGAGATATTTGCAGCGCACCAGTCTATCACTAGATTTAATTTTCTCACGGCTAAATTCGGCCGGCTTTTTACTCTGCCTCGTAGATTCCCTCGTCGTACCGTTGTCCAGACGCTCAATTCCTTGGCATCCCTCCCAAAGCTGGGTCCACTTAGCGGTTTTTCCATGCCACTCAACAAAACAGAGCAACACGATCACCGTGACTATGAAGGACTCCGAGCACATGCGGCGCATCACGACAGAGCTAACTTAAAATGGTAGACGCAACGTGGGAGTAGATCAAAATGACGAGCTATGCCGCACAACCGCGACACATGGTCCGCTTCGTCATTGACATAGTGGAACCTGGCAGCAGAAAGAGATCCGCAAGAACCTTCTACAATTTCCGCACGGCCAAGTCATCCCGGCTTTGGCACGCTCGGCAAATCCCGCACCGGCCTGATCAAGACAAGTGATCCCAACTCCGGCACTCTTCCTTCTCCCCTACAAATCAGACACCTGGAGAAGGGGAACAAGAGACATCAGTGACAAACACCAACCTTCAAACATAGCGAAGGTCCAGCTCGCTTGCATCTTTGCATCTAATTGCATTATAATCAGACACCTCGCTCTGCGCTCGAGCTGTCACGAGATGCGCAACAAACAAATGTTCTGCCCCTGAATGACAGTATACTCTCACTGTGGCCGCAATCACAAAGGAGAACATACCCTATGAAAGCAACATCAGCTTGCGTGTTATGCAGTAACAGGGGCTACATTGCTAGCGACTGCCTCACCATATTAAAACGACGAAGGAACGCCAAGGTAAAAGCTAAAAAAAGCAGAGGTTTTCAAGATGTTGGTCTCGTCGCCACGCACACACAGCTTAATCTGTCCAAAGGAAGCAACACTAAAGCTACGACAAAACCAACTTCAATCTAAGTCTCAACATAGCAGGCCCTGTCTTTTAAAAGGGATACTCGTCTGTTATGTTTCAGACCCACACAATATTTACGGGAAGGTAAATCTTCCCAGTGGTATACTAGCTCGGAAGAAGTAGTCCTCACGCCACCGAGACGCAAACGCAGAGCTCGACGAGGCCATAGAACGAGCCTGAAGGAACTCTGAAGAAACGCAATGCACACTGCAGATTTTTCTAAAAGCAGAAACAATAATACTTGAAGAGTCTCGATAGGAGCAGGAAGAGGAATACATACAAGCAGAAAACAGGATGATCAGGCCCAATTAAGCACTTTCACCGCCGACAACGGCAAACTACCCTACTCTCATTGAGATGGTCCACAAACACTCGACAATGCCATCGACGCCGAATTTCACACCATAGATCAGCGGTTCTCAAATGGGGTCCGCGAATGCATTCTAGGGTCCGCGAAGCCCTTCCTCATCAGTCAAGTCCGGCAATAAAAGTTGTATTTTTCAGATTCAGAAGGAACGTTCCAATTTTCGGGTGAGTTTTCTCGTGTGCATGTCATTGAGAAACGTCTATTTCACACTATCCCTTAGCTATATTCATTTATTAAATCAATATCATAATTAACCTATACCTTTCTTTTACCCTCACCACGAACGGGGTCCTCCATCATATCCGCCGATCCACAAGGGGTCCGCGAACCATCAATGGCTGGGAACCACTGCCATAGATGAACAAATCATAACCCTATTCGAGAACAAGTTCAACACCATAGAGTGTCGCTTTAAATAGCTAGAGAGAAAGATTGCTTTCGAAGCAAGACGCTTCCGCCACTTGCCATAGAGCTCACAATCCTCGCTCGGACTAGCGGTTTCCCCTCACTCGCTAGAGGGGCCACCGCCGCCACGAAACACACAAGGAACCATGGCCATTGCGGCACATACTCCAACTTTGCCTGCCACAGCCGTACCGCATGTTTTTCTATGGGACTGCAGAAGCCGACAGACTGCGTGCCACGGAGCTCCACCTTCTGTCGCCTGCTCCTTCCAAGAAACTACAAGGCACCTCACTGGGGACTACAGGGGATCCTCTTTTTCGCCACCAATCCGTCCCTGAACACTGTCGCGAAAGGGCGGCCCACCACAACGGACACGACCGTACAAGCACGAGGCCAGCGGTATTCACGGCCTTCGAACAGGTACCCCACACACCACTCGACATGGCTCGTTACCGCACCCATACCCAGCAGTTGTAGCGGTTCGATGCGAATCAGTCGCAAGAACACATTACCTGGTATCATTCATGTCTGACGCTGGTCAAACCAAAGCAGGGTAGCGAGGGAGACTTCAGATGGATCCGACCAATTAGTTGATGTCTACCCACAAGTTTGTGTACTGATGGGGGCAATTCACGGGTGCAGATCACGTATCGTGGGAGCTGCACGTTTTACACTCCAAGTGGCGCTGCGCTCCGCAGGCGGCGATTGAAGAAGCCGGCCTCACTCTCCGCAACAACCTCAACAATCCCATTCTCGACACGCGCTGCCCATGAGCCAGCGATGCAGGACACCTACTCGAACCTGACGTGGTTCAAGGCCGGACTGGTCATCGCGACCCAACGCTCACAACCTGATCTCCCTCGGTGGGGGATCGCTACACAATCTGGGTCACACCAGCAATCCAGCAAAATTGGCTTTTAAACGTAACACCACGCACCGTCATTGACTGGCAGCGGTACAGACGAGTCACCAAGGAGCATGACGCCCACCTACTCCATCGACGTCGCCCTTGTAGAGCTTTGCACATGTGGCGGACGCCAGGTGGAAATCGCTAAGCCGCCGAATCATACCGGATCAACATCCCTCCATCCGTGGGATACTAAAGAAAAAGGCCCAAACAGAGTACCTGCCAGGGAGGCCGCACACGCCATGACCTAATCGGGGTATGTCACAGCTACTGTGCACAGGCACGGTGCTACGGCAACAACTATGTGCTGCGTGTCACCCTACGATGGACTGGCAAAGGCAAAAGCTGGAGAACCGCCAGATCCCACCCCAGGCCATTTAGAATTGGGCCGGTATTCCACTTCCAGGCACGTATCGGAGCCTGCCGCTCTCCGGGCCCAGTGGGCGGGCGATGGTCTCGAATCGCCGGCACGCTGAGTGACTCGACGCTTGGCACAATCCAAAGAACACCCGGCACATAGAGCTGGTCCTTGCAGTGTCGACGCTATAGAAATGATGAAGCACTTTTGGGTTTGAAGCGGTCTCGTCCAACCCCTAGTTCACAGAACTAGTGTCATTGTTCATGGTGGAACATGGTTGGAACCTGGCGCCATAGATCCGGCCTTTGGTCTCATCGTAGGACCGGACCAAAGTGCCGGTGGCGATGGCAAACCACTCTACCAGGACCAGGGCATAGCACGCCTGCTGAACACGTTCCAGCCATTGGACAGCCGCTGCCAAAGGAGGGCCCATACACCTGTGCAACCTCCTGGCGGCCACCGATCGATACGACCCGCACTCATGGAGGAAGCGACTTGCACGGCCTGCTTCCAGAACCCTCCCATACCCCGAATCCCTGTATCCTACGAGCGAAAACGCGCTGAGGACACCGAGGGCATAAACATGGCGATCCCACCATTTTCAGAGCTTGCGTTGCTGCACCAATGCGTGAAGGCTGCATCTAGTGTCGTCCCTCTGAAACTTACTTGCCCAACGGCAGAAGAACGCCAACTCCTGGCCGACAGTGCCAAGATGCATATGTCAGCACCATTACTCGCCTACTGGAAGCGCTCGCGCGATGGTCCCCATCCCCGAATCCTGGCATAAACGCACATCTCTCTGCTGCTCGCCCGACTCTCCTGCACGTCGACCCTATGCTGCGGCCAGCGATAGCGCATGGTCACCACGCACATCGTAGAGGCTGGAAAGCTTGACGCCTGCTTTCACCCATCCCAAGCAGGACCGCCAGATCGCAGTGGAGACTTCACAACCGTCTGCCTCCTTAAACAGACCCCCAACCGGCCATTAAGGGGGACGCATGAATGTTTTAAAGAATGGTCTTTGTCTGCATCGGCAGGGAATGGCATCAAGAAGCTGGTGGGATGTGCATTCCCCACGAAGTTCACATTACTGTTTGATTGGTTTGGCAAATTCACATAACGGGCCTATGGGACTGAGTTGAGGAAAGTGCCGGCAAGATTGGAAGAACAGTTGCACTTTTAATCACTCTTGCGTGACGACGAAAGCTCTGGGAGACGATTGGCTCAGCTCTTGCAAGCAAAATCAAACTTACTATGGTGCCTCTTATCCAATACTTTGAGAGGAGCTTGTCATCCTTCCCGGGTCAACCTGAAGACTTAAAGCATGAACGGCTACAACGGAGCGCCTGTTCGGTACTGGGCAAGAGGTCGAGCTGCTGCTCGACGAAAATGTGTGCCCACCACGGCTAGGGGCTGCCAAAGCGTAGCAAGGACTTTGGTAGGAGGGTATTAATCGAGGCTCGATTTTCTCAAAAATATCCGGACATACCGCACAAGTTTGCGTAAGCCTTTTGTAGCAATTTCTATGGTATACTGCAGCTGTCACATCGCAACCATCTTTATTCCTCTAAAAAATGGGGGGGGGGGGGGATGCAAGCTAGCAAACATTCCTCTTGAGGCATGAAATTGAAGAATGTGAACTCCATTAAAGAAATTATAAATATTACAACATAAACATACTGAGGCTACTGATGCATGCATAGCTACAGTTTGTTTCTAGGTTAAGAACGGCGAGACAAGCCCGCCCGGTCCCGCCGTGTAGAATGGAGTCTCCTGTAGTCTTCGAGCACCTTGAGAGCACAGGTACGTAGCCGTAACACATGAAGGTTTCACGACGAACTGAGCATCAACGGCAGACCCGCTTGTCAACGTTCCCGCCGATTTAAAAGTAACTAAAAATCAGAAGTTTTAAAAGATTTAAATATTTTATATAGATAAAAGGTTTAAATATTTAAGATTTACAATAATTAAAAGATTTAAAAGTTTTAAGATAATTAAAAGATTAAAAGATTTAAAAGCCGTGAAAGATTAAACAGCCGGGCCCTGCAGGTCATCAACTCTTACTGCATCAAGAAAAATCGATGGGTTCAAGTCACTGATGACAGACACGTTCCAGTCAAGTAGGCTGTATTATAGTCACATGGCTGAATAAGCTATAAAGATACAACAAGAAAAACGCAAAATTTCCTAAATATTTATGTCCAAGACAAACATCTTCTGCCAAGACTGTGTGCCGTTATGAATGCAACTCTATGTAGCGGCATGTTCAAAGCCAGTTGTAAACACCAATCTACACTAGGGGACTGTAGTGAACGACAGGCACGAAGCCACCGGAAGCAAGTTTTACTGCCTTTCCATTCTAATCGACCGAGCGATCCGATCAACTCTTCAATTAACTAGCCGCTTAATTACTAGTCCACTCATCAACCGGTCCGGAAATCAACTTGCCGAAGTGTAATCGGAAAGGTGCTGGCTCCAATCGAGCCGATAATTGACTAATTGGCTAGTTAGTCCTGAAAAGCCTATCCAGTTGCCATAGACCAAGAAAGTATCTAAGGATGGTGCATTGACAAAGAGGGGTCTTCAAACGAACTCTGGTGGTCTAAATGGCTGCACTTCAAACGAAAGGATGCTTCATGAAGGTACATGCATGTGAGGGAACATTCAAGCAATAAGACATATTAAAATAAATACAATAGCAACCACCAGAAAGAGAGCATATCTAACATGGCGTATATGGTCAATGAATTCGCCATAACAAGGCTGTGACTTTCTGGTTTTAGAGGACACATGCAAAGGAAAATATCAGTTTTTTTAAAAACAGCCTAGTTGGGAAAGGAAGTCAATAAAACAAATTTGACGAGAAAAAGAAAAAGGTTTAGACTCAAGAGCTATATTTACGGCGGTAGCACGAATTTGCGGTTGCGCTACAGGCGCTGCGGAAAAGTGGCCGCCATTTATCATGTGACTGGCCGCATTTGTCACGTGGCACTTGCGCTGATTCGCGTAAGCTTCCTATGGTCTATAAGAGTTACTTATTCATCTTTGTTTCTGAAGTGCAACTAAAACGAACATAAATAAGTAATTCTAGAACCCAGCAAGCTAAAAGCACAAGCAGACGTGATAGCACCTGTGCGCCGGTCAGATGACTGCGGCGGCTCCCGTGGTGCTAACTTACAAATTCGTTTTTGAGCTAATAAATATAGCTCCATTTTTTTTTCTTCGGTGTAAATTCGTTTTATGATCTCTTCCATCTAGGCTTTAAAAAAATGCTTTCTCTCTTGCGTGTAATTTAACGGTAGCTGCAACCACATAGGCATTTTCTGGAGCTTAAAAGGACCATGAAATTCGCCTTCTTACTTTCCCAAATAACTTTCCACTAAACCTTTAATGTTAACTTAATACAGTGAACAATCATTCGTTTTTGTTTTAGCTCATTATCTTCTACACAAAAAATTAATGAAATATCGACTTTTCTTCCTCTCCAACTCACAGCTTTTGGCTACTTTGGGCTATGCAAATATTTGGTTGCCTCTTTGGATACACTGATTAGCCATTTGGCTCTATCAGCTAGAGCTATCTGCAACCCGTAACTACGTCCGACGGTCACACTAAAACAAATCTTTTCTGAAACAAGCAGTGCCCTGTCTTAGGATGAGCACCTGCATGAACGCACTCACCGTTGAAGCCCTTCATCACAGACTCCACGAGGTTGGCCGGTCTCCGGTAGACGTCGGAGTTGCACTGGGAGGGCCGAAGACCCGATCTGCGAGACATTAGAACGAAGTCGAGTCCGAAGATCGGCAACGAGCTTTTACATATCTATTAAGACTTCACTGACACGAGGCATTACTCGTCTGCCGTTTGCGCTGAAATTCATGGGTGTGAGAACGCGTGAATCGTACAGTAGAACCACACTGATATGTTTTCCTAGCTGTAATGTCTAACCCTCTACAGGGATGCGTAGCCGAGTCAGTTCAATAGGCACCGAAAGCTTATCCACAATTGCACAATGTTTCTGGTTACGATTGCAGATCGACCCGTGCTGAGTAAATACGTTAGGTTTCCACGGTCACGGATGTCTACGGAAATTGACCTATGGATTAGCTTAGCAGGAGGAGGAAGGGCTAGAGGAATCAGTTTTATTTTTAGTTCTTAGGCTAGGGGGTGCAAGTCATTGCACGTTATAAAGGGTACAGCAGTTAATACATCTACCCATCTCATCTACCACCGAGCCTTAGGGTGGTTGTGAATGTTTTATTACGAGACTAGGTTTCTACATACATACAAAGTCTTATCGTATAATGAACGAGTACATGAATTATCCAGGCCCGCGAGAAAACTCAGTCCCAGTGAAACATTTTATACTATCAAGTCTGAAAGAAGACCTCTTTCGCACTCAATAACATAACGAGACAGCTAGTACTTTCTGCAATTGAGTTTCATCATAATGTGAGCAAGATATTACCTGTTACGGAAGCAAGGTAAAACTTTGTGGCTTGACGAGACACCTTATCCTGTGCTCCTATAAATCTGCCGTGTGTAAACGTGGTAATATAAACTCCAAACGTGTGCACGACATCCACTTCGTCATCGGGGAACACTGAGCTGTCAATTGTCCAGTGAGGCTGGTCACCACCGTCAATCTCCCTGAAAAACGTAAAATCACGAAGAGGTTTCCTTGTTTGCGTCTCTATTCGCAACTTTCAGCGATGTGGTACGCGGTGTGAGCGCGCCCCTAGCTCCTGGATGAGGCTAAAAATGGTCCTACACTTCTGGCGTGAAAAAATAACGCGGCCATACGCGTATGTAGCAAAACTAGATATTCGCGTCGCCAGCCTCGTACCGCTGTTCTCGACGATCATCCAGATGACAGCATTTTGATAGGCACCAGTGCCCCCCTATAGCGTGAAAGTTCGAATTTTAGTATACCCATATGGGTGACTTGTAAGGGACAGTTCCACCTATAAGGGGACTATCCATTGGCAGAGAGGCTATATTAGAAGACACAGGAGAAACACATCAAACACGAAGCCACTAACGAGGGCGTGTTTTGAGTGTCTTCCTCTCATTTTTAATTACTGTTACCAGGGAACGTCTATTTCATGTCTCGAGGCAACACCTTTGTTAACTTCTGATGGCGGGAATGGCTTTCCATCAGAGGCCCAAAATGGGCAAAGAGGAGGGGGGGCAGTGTGCAGGCCTCAAACTTTCTTTTGAAAAATCCACCTTTTCAGAAAGATGTGGCTCCACCTGGCAGAGAATGCGGTTCTGCAGGAGGATGGAACATTGTGCAGATCAGGATGGAGCTGGAAGAAGCCTGAGCAAGAACTAGAGGCAAAAGATAAGCCACAATAGGAAAAAAGAGACTTCAGGGGAGTCCAACATTGTGTAGATTAGGATGGAGAGGGAATATGTCTAAGAAAGAACTTGGAGGCAAAAAGATAAGCCACAATAGGAACAAAAAAGACTGCGGGGGAACCCAAGCTGGGTCAGTACAGCTCAATAGAGCCAACGGGATCTTGCTTCCTTACTGGAGGGAATGCCCTGTTTTTGTACCAGAACCATCTGAACCTGCGAGTTTCTAAAATGGTCCATTGAAGCATGCCTGCAAGCTAGATACAAAAAAGAAAAGCAACAAAAAAGTACCAAGCACAGTTCGTTGTTTTGCTTTGTTAACAAGTGTGTGCTTTATGAACCAATGGTTTTCATTCTGAGCATGTGAATCCTTCCTAAGATTCTAGGAGCAGAGAAATATTGAAAAAGGGGACTCGCGGTTCGTAGTGTTCACTCGTAGTGTTCCATAACGTCACGTCACGTGAAACAATGTAGAGTTATGTCATAGTATCTCGACATCGTGATTTTTAGTGTCACGCCATGGTGTCAAGTCACGTGCATTGTGTATTATTGCGTGACGTTGTTACATGGTTGGTATCACATGACTACGTTATGCTCAGGGGCGGATTTAGAGAGGGGTACGAATGTCCTGACCCCTCTGATTTTTGCATGCGTAAAATTTAGGGCGTGAAACGAGGAGAGGGGCAGCAGGTTCTGTGCACATGGTACGCTGACCAACACCTGACGGCCCCCCCCCCCCCCCCCCGCCTCGGGAAGTTCCTGCATCCGCCCTATGGTTATGCCGATGAAGTAACGGAGTCACGCTCGCTGATAATGTCACGTGACCATCGTGCGTTAAATTAGGCGGGCGATACCGCCCGTCAAATTTGAGCATTCTGCAATGCATTTTGTAACTTTTAACTTTGCGGGACATAATTTGCTATATTTTGTGGGCGTCTGACGGCTTTAGAGGCGGTTGACAACTTATCACGCTTTCTAAGCACAGCGGCGATTACACATATGAAATGAATCGTCTAACGCGAAACCGCGCGAGCCGCGTGGAGGTGTTGCTTTTGGTTGTGTTTTCGGCGAAAACACTCCGCGCGCGTGACACGCGCAAGATGGTTGCTTTGCATGTCCGCTTCTCGGCAGTAGTGGCCACACAGATCTCAATTGCATACTCCGTTCACCCCTAAGCTGAGACTATACTTCGTTTCAGCTTGGGTCCAGACGCAGGCGATGCTGCAAGCGCGAGCTCCGCGGGCTTTCAGCGTCCCTGCCAAGCACGCGCGCTCGTGCAATGCAAGCACTGCTCAGGGCCACACGCTCGCGCTCGTAGCATCGGCTGCGTCTCGACCCAAGCTGAAACGAAGTATAGAAGCTCAGCCTTCAGCGCGAGCTCGCTGGCTACCAAGCAGTGCTTGGTTTCACGCTCTGCGACAAAGCAGTGAACCGCGCTAAAGGCGGAGCTTCGTCCAGTGAAACGGTGTCGTACTTGCCAGCTTGGGTCCAGACGCAGCCGATGCTACGAGCGCGAGCGTGTGGCCCTGAACAGTGCCTGCACTGCACGAGCGCGCGTGCTTGGCAGGGACGCTGGAAGCCCGGAGCTCGTGCTTGTAGCATCGGCTGCGTCTGGACCCAAGCTGAAACGAAGTATAGTAGGCTGGATTACAGTGTACTATACTTCGTTTCAGCTTGGGTCCAGACGCAGCCGATGCTACAAGCGCGAGCTCTGGGCTTCCAGCGTCCCTGCCACGTAGCGCTCACAGGTAACTGTTCAGGGCCTAACGCTGTGCTTGTAGCATCGGCTGCGTCTGGACCTAAGCTGAAACGAAGTATAGAATACGCGGGTAATGTTGGGACCGGAGCGGCTTGGCAACGGGAGCTCGTGCAGGGACGCGTGTGCTGACAGTTCGTGGCGGCGTGTGGTCAAGTTATCCAAAAAAATATCGCGCAGCCCGCTTTTTTTTTTTTTTTTTTTTTTTTACTTTGAGCGGTGCACGTGTTGGTACCACGATTTCATATAGCGAGTTCTGGTTTTCACGGCACCCGTGCCCACGCGTGCCCACTCGCAGCCTGGAGCGTGGTCTCGTTTCCGGCCGACACTCCACGAATGGTTGCACTCTCCGAGTTCGCTCCGTTTCATCGCTGGAAACCCCACGCGATGCATGCACTCGCTGCACCGAGAAAATAGAGTGCGCCAAAATGCAATCCCGTCGTTGCACTCAGCTCCGGCGAGGCCGGCGATGAACGGAAGCAGACGAAAGTTCGTCCGGCTACGATGTGTCGCGGAACCGAAAGAAAAAGTATATATTC
>JAZHYW010059618.1:0-27452 GCA_037355805.1 Ixodes ricinus | reverse complement strand
CTTCACTCCGTCTCTGATTTGCTCGAGGGGGCTGTGGCGGTCTCCCTTTTCCAAGTTACGGTGACACAGAAGTGTAAGGCAGCCCACACTTTCGACAAAAGTTTATTGAAGAGACCGAACGAAATGGTAGTCAACATTTTTCAACAAGACTGCCCTTCGGTCAAGGCATGAACACAAATATGAATAATCTTGTCCAGGTAATTAGAACAAGTAAATAATTGACCGACTAATACAATGCACTCTTCATGAAAAAAAAAAAGTATTGCTGCAATAAATCCTACGAAAGAAAAAAATGTGCAGTTAATCTATGCATACACCAAAACGGTTGTTCTTATAGCAAGTCGAATAGCTTTGAAGCAGGTGCCTGCAACTATTTATTCATCCCCACACTCAATAAAACGTCATCCTCGCAGCTGAAAATAAGTAAACTTCGCACTCACAAAAAAAGGAAGAAAAGCGATTGAATGTAAAGTCGTCGATTAGCACAAAAGGTTTGAGATCGCAGGAGCTTCCACGCCAAAATTTTCTATGGTTATTTTGTGACGCAGGGCTGAAACAACTTCCCCTAGGCCCTAACGCGACGTATACCTTTCGCTTCGATTCTCAGACGTTCAAACGAAGATCGCAGGAGCTTCCTCGCTAGAAGTTGGCTGCGATTATGCAATTACCTAGGGCTGAAACGAATTCCCCTAAGCCCTACGTCCGACGCATACATTTCGCGTCGATTCTGAGACATTCCAACGTTCAAACAAAGCTAAGAGAATGCGAAAATTTCATGCTGAAAGCACTGAAGTTCTATCGATCCTCGAACACATCCGGGAATCCGAGCACCGGTACGGCGATACGGCTGATGCTGTCTCACAGGCGTTAATATCCAGATGATCAAGAGCGATCTTGCGCAAAAAGGGTATAAAGTCTCATTCCTTCATGTTTTCACATTATACCTGCGTCAGAGAGCACGAAAAAGCCCGAAGTCGTCGGAAAGCAGCTGCACATCACGGCTACCGCGCACCGAACAAACTCGCCTCCGCCAGCTCTGGGCGCTGCCATCTTACGAATGACGTCACTGCTCTTGTCAGGTGACGTGACGAGGGGTCACTTTTGCGTACAACATGGCGGCAACCGGGGGTGCCACTTCCGAACTTCCGGTTTATCACTCTAAGCCCCTCTACCTCGTTGGGCCCCTCTCCTAGATGGTATTGGATGGATGCGATACGACGACTGAACTCTTTGAATCAGGCGGCTGCTTGCGCCACCTAACCGAAGCTTTTCATTTCAACAGGTAACTCCGATTAAATTTGTAATTAATTAGGAATCACGACAAATTTTGTATCGCGACGTCAGAGCAACTGTGGCCATCTATGAGGCACTGCTCGAGATTCATACTCTCGTTTGTTCCACAAAAACTTGACAATAACGCGGATTGTCAATTATGTGGCGTAGCTCCGTCGTGACCAGCTAGGTTCAGACGCAGCGGGCCCAGGTTTGATTCTCGAGAATGGCAGGGGATCTTTTATCAAGCAGGGCAATATCGCGACATGTAGAAACTACAACATCTACAAGTACAACGACAACGGATGTCATTTCCAGTGGTGGCAAGAGCCCATAACAACGATCTCTGCATAACTAAATGTAGATACGCTTGTCCTAATTGAGCGAAGCCTTCGGGGTTAATTGGTGTTAGTACTATTTTCACCTGCGTAACTTTTTAGCGATAACTGTTATGGTCTCTTCCCAGCACTGAAAGTGGCGTCCGTTGTTGATGTCGTTGTTGATGTTGTTATTTGCCGTGGTAGGGCGTAGTGTGTATGTCGTCGATGTTTCCAAATCCTTGAAAAGGGTGCCTGCCGGCCGCGAGATTTGAACCTCGATTCGCTGCGTGCGAAACGGAGGCGCTACAACAGAGCTACGCCGCAACGTTTACAACCCGTTTTATATATAGTGTATATTTTATATATTGGGTATTTTGTATATACAGCACTCCCCCTTGCATCTTGTTGGCATCGGGGCCACTGGTCTTCAGAGCAGCCACATTGTATACGCTGTCAGTCAGTTTTCGTCTTCCTCCGTAGCCTTTCTCCTTGATGCAGTCAATGCCGGCAATATATATACGTTTCGCAACGTGATTCACGCAGTCTTTTTTATGGTATGCTTTTTGCTGAGGTTTGGTTTGATACATGAAGGAGTTACTTGCTGTCCCAATCAATAAGGACAGTTGCATATTGCGTCTGGTACAAATATTTAGACTCGCTGAATATCACATAGCGGCCTCCACCCCCATAGCATTTGAAGACCCATCAAAATTCTTCTGGCACGCCTTAATATGGCACATTTTTTATGTTCTTAACTATCTTCTGCTTGCGTGGGCTGCAGTTAACACCCATGGAAATAGTTGCTTTGCACCGAAAACTCGAGCACCACGCCCGAGTCGAACCTGATATCCGCCCCAACTCAAAAATTGTGAGGTGCGGCCTCTCTTATGTCAGGTCCCAACATGGCTGACACAGACAGCCATCAACTCATTTCTAACCTCCACTAGTGTTTGTTTAATCACAGCTTGCGCGGCTTCCTGCATTACGTCACGGGCCGCATGCACCGCTGCACTGTGCACCTTTTCAGAGATGGCTTGGTAAGTCTTGTGGTGCATGGGTGGTGGCAAGTCCATGGCTCCAAATACGTTGGTAAATTTAGTGAAATTATTTCCACTATTTCTGCTGGCCTCCGCAAGGTGCAAGAGACACTGGTGCTGCCGACTTGAACCCACAATCGGTGAAAGCGCTATTTTCACGTCTTCCTCGCACTCACCGCGCGTTACAAAAAACTGAAGATTCACACCTACACCAGTTTCATGCAGTTCGAGCGTGTGTCCATGACAGTCAGGACACAAAATATAAACTATCATTGTCTTGAGCGCCACAACATTCACCACACGGCACCCACTCAGATGCTGTTGCTCTGCGGTTGCGTGAGGCCTTCGGGACCCTCTTCGTGGGTCTGAAGCAGCGCGGCCTTTCTTTTGAAAGCCCTCAAATTGTTATCAACTGCATCTGGTGAGACAGCTCATGCAGTTAAGGCATCCAAAGTTGAAATAGCACCACCGAAAGACGAAGGAAGTGAGCCGATAGCTTCATGTGTGCTCACAGGAGCCGAATGCAAAGCTGGCGCCTCGCACTTTGTCGGCAGCCTAGTGCAGCGTCTGCCCCTCGCTTTTGGGAAACTACTACGTCGCCTGAAGTTGTTTCACGTCAAACACCTGATTGAAGGTATTTTTCTCCCAAGAACGTACTCGCAGAGAGCAGTAACCTCGTCGAAAGCTGTTAAGCAATCGAAGAAAACAACAAGCGATGGGGCAGAGGAGATGCTTTGTCTGTCGCGAAACTGCATTCGGAGGATCTTAGGACAACACCTCGAGCAACCACAGCCACAGTTGCACTTTGCCTGCCAATCAGATCTCATCATTGCTGTTTTTTTTATTTATGCGGCTATGAACAAGTTTCCCTGCACTCTCTGCAGCAGTATGCACCTACAGTAAAAATCGCAAAAAAAATACAATTTCGGCTAGGGTACACACTCCAGTCGTGGTCGCTTTCTTTGGGAAGCAAGCGGCGCATTCACGCCACTGACGCTTCAATAAACTCGAAATTCGCTGCTGTTTCTCTGCAGATCAAAAAAGAACTTTGTGTACGGGTTCTCGTTAAGTTACATAATTAAAAGCGTACATAAAATTAAAAAATGTAAACGTTTTTTGGTCGAAAACTGAAATTTTTGCTTCCCATCCTTTTTAAAAAGAAGAAAAAAAGAGCAAAAAGAAAACCATTAGAAATGATTACCAAGAGGTGCGGAATGATGTCGTAAAGCGAAGTTATTCTGTGTTGGTCGTATTCCGCAGTGATACAGATATTCTCGTTTCTAGAGCACGTGTTTATTACATCATCAAGACAGTTTCCAACTTCGGATACAGCGTGTTGTAAGATTTTTTGAATAGGACTCACTCTGCGTCAAGACCCTCATTTAAAGCTGCATCTTTCCAACACTTTGTGCTTCTAGCTGGTGAGGAGTCCAGGACGCTCGGTTCATCATGAAAAGCTATGCAAGAAGGCTGAGTACTTCAGGGGAGGCGTACGGTTGTCCTCGACGGGGGGAAGATCTTCGGCCGGAAAGACCAAGGGATGGGAAAATACTTACACGTAAACATGTAGTGCAAGACGTTTCCCCATGATTGCATGACGGTAACTCTCGTTCTCAGAGGCGGTGGGCTCCTCCTTGCTCCTTGAAGCTGTGACCGTTAAAGATGGTGGTAGGTAACGAAAAGGTGAAATATGAAATCACCTGGGTGTGTTAGAATCCTATCTCACCGTCCGAATACATAAATTGCAGTTGCGATCAAGGTAGGAAAAAGATAGACAAGGAGAGGTAAATACATAGAAGAAGGGCAACACAGAGATCACATAATTCATTGAATATGTCGTTAGTAAGTTGATCAAATGAAGTTGGCAGTTTGAAGGGGGGAAGGATGTTTCAACGTGATAGAAGTAATCAAGTGCACACAATTTCTGGCCTGTTTTATAAATTCGCTTGCCACCACCTGCCTCGTTTTTGCTCGTTCATCAGCAGCATTCAGCATTGCGTAAGTGTATAATGTACCTTTCACGGGCAATTGTTCATCCCACAGTGCGCTTGATCTCTACTCTCAGTTTAAATTATAAAGTTGTCCATGCTAGAGTATTGCATTCCCGTTATCCGGCAAGCATTCGTTGTTCCTAATAATTGCATGTCAGATGATTACATTACAGGTCTTGGAACTGTTCATTTGTAAAAAAAGAAACAGGTGTAAAACAAGCATTAAAGATCAAAACAATACGGAGCTGAGATTAAAAGTTAACATATGCAATGAAATGCGTCGAAATTAATGAAATTAGACAAGTATTATCGTTGAGTCGATTGAAGATTTAGTTATGGCTGGATCAGCCGGGAGGTACGGCGTATCAATACCAAGGTCATTACGCTTACTGCAGCAATCGTTTTTTTTTGTATTTAATGAAAGAGACGACAAGAAAGAAAGTAAAAACAAGAAAGCCATAAGATTTAATCCGAAATGCTGGTAAGGGGTTGGGAATCCCAGAAGAAAAACGAGTATGGCTGCATTAGCCAAAACGTCGCCTGAAATTTTTCGGCCTTGCCAAAACCATAACAACCCTAACGAAACGCGAGGCGTCAATCAAAGATTTTCTTCTGGCCACCGTCCCTTTTTAAGGGCTCGCACGAACGCTCGGGAGAACAATCCCCACCGCGGGTCCTTATCGTAAACTCGTCAGGACTGCGGAGAGCTAACAACCTCGAGGACTCGACCACCACCAACTCCTCGGAAGAGGCGGACGTCCGAACCGTTCATGCACGGACAGAGAAAGACGATGGCAATTCGATGTCAAAGCGCCTAACACACGAATCGCTTTGTGCACTGTGAAGGAAATACGACCGAAGCGTCGCTAACGCAATCTACGTTACGCCCCTCGCGCAGTCTCCGTGAATCGTGCGCGACAGCGGAACTCGGGCTAGATAAAGGAAGTGTCCTTCCTTCCCGCTCTTCACAAAAATGTGATATCATTTGAAGAGGGAAGAAAGAAATGGAAGCAGGCGAATGCACAGCCCGGACTCGGCGCTGTGCACTGGTCATGCTGGCGATGCCGCCGACGCCGCTTTTCATCATTGATAGCCGCTTCCCGTTATCGCGCAACGCTCGTTTTATGACGGAGCCCGGAGGACACCGCAATTACGTTGCGTGATTTACTGTAGCGCCCCTTCCCGTCGGTCGCCTCGCCTTGTCTCTGTCCACCGCGTGATATCGCCGTACTGTGGCGGCTGTAAGGAACCACTGTCAGCCTTCGTGGTTGAGAATGTCGGAGGAGAGGGCTGGCCCGACTCAAGCGACGGCTCCGCTACTGTCTCGGACGAGGAAGCGTTTTTTGAGGTTTCTTGCGCTCAGGCGTCCTTTCGAGGTCATTCAACCACGCTCTTTCGTTATGAGGTGTTTATATTGGCGAGCAAGTTTCCCTTGTAACGCGAACAAAGGCCTCCGTCACTAAAACAATGTTTTTGTTTTAGTTTTAGTTTTTCTTTTATAGATGACCAGAGAGCTTGTTTGTAATGCGGCGACACGACTTATCTGCTAATATATCGACACTGCTCGTCGAATAACAAGGTTGTTCACCACACCCCGCGGGAGGCCGAACGCGGAAATGCGTGAATATTATGATAAATAATAACATCCGTTTGCAACACGCAGTCAAGGCATACCGGGAATATATTTTAACACGATGAAATCTTAAATTGATATTCGTTACGCTTGTATACAATATTTCCTTTCATGTTCGGTAATGGATAAAGTCGACTTAGTGTAGTTCAATATTTGGTTCCAAGAATAAAAAGTGGGGTACTTGAGTTCAAGAAAATTAAGAAAAAAGAAAAATTACCTACAAAATATCGCTTATATTATTGCTTAGCATTATATCAAGGCTAGTCGTTACCCTATAGCTATTATTTATATTTATTTAACTTCAACCTCCTTCGTAATGGTTTTATCCTTGTTCATGCAATTGCTATTCTAGAGTGCGCTCAGTAATCAGCCAATTAATTGCTCAATTATTAAATAATACACACATTCATTTGTGCACTAATTTCTGAATTAATTTTTATTATTTATTTAAAACTTTGATATAATACTGTAATGCAACATATCACGGCTATTCGTTACACTAAATCTATTACTTATCCAACTTCGACCTCTTCCGTAATGGTTGCATCCTTGTCCAAGCCATTGGTACTCTAGAAAGCGTTCATTAATAAACAAATAAATTAATGAATTAAAAAAATATTTCGTTCATTAATTCATTCATTTGTGCCTTAATTTGTATTATTTATTTTGTATTTCGATAATATATTATAATAGAATCGGTCTTTCATAAAGGAACAAATTTCGAACGAGTCCGTTTTTTAGATTTATTTTATTTCCGCCTTTTTTAGCGTTTATCATGTCTTGTGTAATGTACTGCACGAATTCCATCTGAATGCTTATTTCAGGAACAGTTCTAAAATAGATTTAAACAAATTAAAAAAGAAGAAAACGGTCGTAATCATTAAGCGGACGCAGAAACTACAGCGTCAAATGAGTCGCAATAATTATACTATATATATATATATATATATTGTTGCCTTCAATGTCATTGCGCTGGCCAAGCCGAAACGGAAAGGAGTGCAGGGGTGGACGTAAAGGGAATTCTCTCAGCGCGCGGGGTCGACGAACTCGCCAGGAATGATTGACGCAGCGTGGTGGAGCGAAGGGGAGCATAATAATTTTTATAACGAGCTTAAAGATGGTGTCGAAGGTTGTGAGTTACATGGACACATACAGAAGCTTATTTTTGTGACGCAGAAGAACAGGTGTAAGAGACCAACAAAAAGGAATGAAAAATAAAGAAGAAAAAACACGGGCCAGAAATACGATGCGGAAAAAAATAAAGTTCGACCGCAAGTGCATCACTGCTAGGCGGTATTAACAAAAAGGACAAATATTACATTAAAAAAACAATTAGCAGTAGACAGTGGCTACGGCATCAAAAAATATCCACGAGGACGAATGTAGCTCGTACAAGATTCTGTTGAATACGTGTAGTGCTTCAATGCACAAAACCGCATTTTGCATCGTTATTCTTCAGACGAATGTCGGCAGCACAGCCAATAAGCGCTATTTTCCGAATGTGATATGAAAGTTCCTTCCCGCTGAGCAGCATGCCGACTGCAAGGTTATATTAGGGTTCCGTGACGCGCTGTGAATAAGCGACAGCTCGTTTTGAGCGTGCGTTGTAGGCTAACTTATGAGGGCCAGTAAATAGCACGATTTTTATCGCGCTTACAAAGGAGACCCAGAAGTTAGAATTACGTGTTACGAATATAGAAATAAGGTAGCGTTTAACCAATAGAAGAAGAATGTCAATGATATATGCGCGTTAATCGGCAGTTTCAGTAGGTAGCTTGGACATCGATTGTCGACAGAAACCTTTAGTATATCGTTCCAATACCTCCGGTACCCCCCGATAACGATACCCGATAAAGATACTATGCATGCGCAAAGGTGGCGGCGGGGCATCGGGTATCGTAATCAAAGTCACTAGAATGATTCATTAAAACTCTCTAATGCCTTTGCGCATGAATTCTAGCGTTATCGGGAGCGATTTTGGTAGTTATCAGACCAACCTGTTAAAACACTCTAATGCTTAGTTTTGGATCTGTAGAAATCGGCTAAAAATAGATACAATGTTAAACACGTATTTAGCGTTCGAATTATTTGGGGCTTGCTGTCCGTGTCCCATGTCTGGTGGATGAGACTCAATCATGTATTGCTTAAGCACCTCTTTTTTATATAAGTTCAGCCGTGAAATTGACTTATGGTTTCTTGTTAGTTTCTAGACCTCGCATAATTTTGAACTACAAACGACGCGCTGTAAGGATATGAGGTATCTTTTAAAAATAAAATAAAATAAGTTAAAAAATATAACAGATCTGTTAAAAGTTACAAGCCCCATTTCTATTAAAACAGACACCCAAGTAAAAAAAAACATAGAATCAATGTAGATAACATTTATGTAGCATTAAAGGCTGGTTTACACACTTCCGTTTGGTTCGAGCGCGTTGTGCAGCATTGTGCACAACTTCCTTGTAATCGGTTACGATGAGAGAACGCACTGGCAAGTGGCAACATTTATGAGGTAGCCCTGGAAATTCTCTTGGCTAGGGTGAACGTTTTCAGTGCTTTCGAGAAAAAAAAAGATTTATGTACCATCTACAGTTTTGTTAAGTTACTTTTAAAAAGTAATTCGTTACAATTACAGTTACTTCCAGAAAAATGTAGTGAAGTTACCGTTAAAGTTACCGTATCAAAAGAGTAACTCGTTACAGTTACGGTTACTTTTATAAAGTAACGACCTTACTTTTCAGTTACTTTTCTATGACACAAAAATTTAGAAAATACTCGGAAACCCCCTCAATAAGTTTTATTTAATAAAAATAAACAGGTACTGTTTTTATTTCATATTGTCTCATAACAGCAGTCGCTTCTCAAAATCAATCTCTGAAAGTTTCCCTGGTTTGATGGCGAACACGTCCCAGCCCTTGCTGAACAGACCCCGCGCAAACAGCAGGAAATTTTGCCTCGACTGTTGACACCATGTCGGAGTAGTGGCGCAAATCAAAATGCGAAACATGCGCAGTGTGAAGCAGAGGCGCTAATCAAAATACGAAACATTCGCAGTGCCCTTCGTGTGCATTGCTGTTTCACGGTTGATTCACCCAATCAAAAAGCGCTTGCGCAAAAAAAAGAAAAAGAACAACCGCAGCATAGATAGTGCTTCAAGATACTAAGATGTAAGTGTTCAGTCATAAAGTACACGCTCGTGCATAAAGATAACTAGATTTTTTCATCACATCAGCACGTGGCTATATTCGCGTCGTGACTAGCGAGAAAGAACGTATTCACAAGTTTGTGCACGGCCAACTTGACACTCGAAATGTTGGAACAGACGATTTGGAAAGTGCAGGAATAGCTAGATTGTACTCGTTCAATCCTATGTTATTCATAAAAAAACTGGAAAGTATCGACCAAAGTAACGTCGTTACTTTCATCGTTACCTCAGAAAAAAGTAATAGAACTACAGTTACAAGCAAGCTACATTTTTAAAAAGTAGCTCGTTACTGTTAAAAGTTACCAAAAAGGTGGCGAAATTACAGTAACGCGTTACTAGCAACGCGTTACTACTCAAGACTGACCATTTAGGACAAATTGTCGTTTATAACAAGATTAAAAAATTTTAAGCCCAAGGAAAAAGAAAAACGCAGAAAGGAAATCAGGACATATGTCCAAATCACCAGTGATGCAGGATTTCTTGATAGATGGCGCCAGTGTGTCCTTCCGTGGTAAGCGATTGGAGCTCAGGGCAGCTCAATGCACCCGGTTGCAACCAAAGTCATTTATCTAACACAGCCTTCCCTGCCCTGTGATTGAGAAGTGAAAAGCGTTTGCCTGCCGCAGTTTACGACGCAGTTCCACACTTAGTGCATCCTAAACGCAAGCCACTTGAACCGTGATTCTTGGTCAACGGCTAGGCACCGAATGAAAGCCTGAATGCATCGCACATGAGGACAGGCAACCGTTGCCGGCATTTGTTTCTTTCGCTGTCCTCTTGTCAGGAAGCTGAGCGATTGGAGCATTTCCTAATTTAATCTCTAGCTTCTCGATGAGACGGCTAATGCAAACAACAGGCGTCGCTCAATCAACACGCTCCGACAACAGTGGTGCGTGTGCCTTGACGACCCTTCAACACGCCGACGAAAACGACGGCTCTCTGATACACACTCTCTTGTGCGCACTACTGTCATGTGCAGGCGCACGCACAAACGCACGGCGAGCACACGCATAAAGTTATAAACAGATCTCGTGGCACCTGACGGGCGGAGGAAGAAAACAACGGTAAAATGAAAACCGGACAACTGTGGGTGATTGGTTTTTTTTTTTTTCATGTATATTTTTCGCGCGTACACTTTCCATCTTTGGCCCAACCCCTCCAGGACCTATGGTGATAGTGATGAGAGGCCGATCCCTATACTACGGCAGAGTGCCGACCCTCTTTACGGCCTGGGGAGGTTTCCGTGAGCCGACGAAGAGAGAGGTCAGAAACTAGCTTTAATCGATCTACCTACATTTTGCTGCTGCCGCGGGACATGTTTACCACGCTTAAAGGGGTCATGAAACGCTTTTTTAACATTTTCCTGTTTAGCTTTCCTCGTCAACTCAAAATCGAGCATGTTACCAAACAGTTCATGAAGACGGAAAGGGGGAGTCCCCTCTTGCTCGGACTCTCGTTTGTGTACCCGAACAGAGCCATTCTCCCCCTAGAAGATTAGCCCGTCGCTCAAAATTGAGACAAAAGTCGATATCCCCACCCGGTTCACCCCGAAGCTGATAGTTCTGTGGAAGCTACGTGCTCGTTGGGTCAACCACACTTTCGCCACGTGATCACGATCTCTCGCGCATACCCACGCGCAGAGAATGAGGTCAGGTGATGAAAAGGGGCGGCTGATTGGTCCGGCTAGCGCGTAGCTTCCGCCACAATGTCAGCTTAGTGGTGAAAAGGAATAAGTGAGGTCCCGTGTCATGTGACGTGCGTTTGGACCCGGTGACGCGCTTGGGGCACCGCGGATGTATCATAGTGAAAAGGCAGGGAGCTTATGAAGGGAAGGAGGTACGAAATAGTCCGCTGTGCTTACCACATTTTCGTACCAAAAGTCAGGCTTTTAACTTTCTACTTTTTTTTCGGCCCACTGAACGATGTGCTATTAGTAAAATCCAAATCTAAATTGATTTATCCCAGCCCGAAATTTGTTTCATGGGCCTTTTAAGGGCGATTCACACACTTGCATCGAGTCCGACTGAATGCAACTTCAACGGCTTGTGACGTACGGACTGCTATGGCAACAGGGGCGTCAGCTTCAACAAAGCCGGTTATCACCCCGTTTTCTCGGAACAGACGCAGGCGTGGCCTTAGCAACCCGTAGGTCGCAAGCCGTTGAAGTCGCACTCGGTCTAACTCTACGCGTGTGTGAACCACCCAACCAAGTGTGTGAACCAGCCTTTAGGCTGTGAGTTGTGTCGAATTACGCACTGACTGAACCAATCAAGCGTCGATGTTCGACTGCGTGACAACTTTTTCCATGCGTTCGAACGCGAAGCAAGCACCCTCACACGATGTGAGGCCGACCGCTGAATCTTTCAGGCATCAATATTTTGTTGGCGCCGAATAAGCGTAGTTTCGAGAAGAAGTCAAATAACAGTTTCCTTTTAGCTCTATTAGTTTTGATGGATTGTTATTAAATACTTCTGCACGCCCGATTTTTTTTTACTTGTTCCAGTGTGTAGCTACGGCTTTAGGATAGGACACAAGAAAATATCCTACTTGGATGTAGCTAAGTTATATTGGGGGTCTATTTACGATAAGTCACCAAGTTCAAGAACCGCGATTTGCAAAAACGAGATGACAATTTTACAGCACTCGACCATGATCTGCCTATGATTTGCGAAATATTGTTTTTTAGCATATGAAATCACCTACACTACGGAGAAGGAGAGGAATCCGTTCTGTTTATTGCAATGCATACAATCGGAAAAGTTTACTAAAATATTCCGCATAAAGCGGCACTGCACTCCGGTAGAGCCCATTGTGCGCAATGCTAAAATGCTACAGCAAAATTTAAAAAAATCCCGTCATTTTTCACCTTTCACCTATTTTAGATCTTTTTACTCCACGAGGATCATTACACTCCTTCAATACGACCTGGGTCTAGAAAACTAAGTTCAATTTTGAAGCAAAAAAACGTATTCAACATTATTTTGTATTGATTTACTTTTATTGATTTCTTCGTATCTCAGATCTTCAGAAGCCGTCTAGAATTCTACACGCAGTGGTCGTTTGTAGCTCGATCGGTGCTTCTTTCGCAACGCTACCGTGTGCCACGGGTTCGACGTGGAATTTTGCGGCAACATTACTCTCCAAGTTTTCAAGTTAAACTTCGTGTTTCCTGACAGAGTGTGCACACGCAGTATAAAACGATTCGACCGACGATAAGATTGGAGTGGCATAAGAAAACATCTACAAAGCTGATGGCACGGTATGACTTATATTATTATGAATTTCACATTTGCGTGATTTTTATGCTTCCGTCCTATCTCGACTCACCATAGAAATCTGAAATTAGAATTGACCGATTGTAAACTCACTCCGTAATGGGACATACCCTATCTAGACGTGTGCTGTTGTGTTCGTGTAAACCTTATGGTTGTCGCACGTATTTTAAAGTCCTTCATGGATCATCATCAGGCATATTTCCCAGGCAGCACAGACACGTTACAAAGACGTCGCAATGACGTCGATGACGTCAGTGACCACATGTCAAAAAAACGTCAAACGTCTGGACGTGAGGTCCCTTCGACGTAATATGAAAAAATCTAATGTCTGGAAAAAAGGGTCGATTTTATGTCGACATGACGTCCCACTTAAGGACCATAAAACATCGAGTATACGTCTGAACTGAATGGGATGTCAATTATTAATGTCATGTCAACGTTTCAAAAAAGTAGAAATATCACGTCACATCATGAATAAAAGCCACACGACGTCAAATCGTCGTAATATTCGCACGACTGGTTGAATGGGGAACGTACACTCGAAGTCTAGAAAACGTCTGAATCGTACATTGCGTCTACTCGAGACGTTACGTCGACATATAAGAAACGTACAGAGAGCACCGCACATCCCTAAAAAGGTCATTGAACGTCAGGCAGGCGTTTTATCCAAACGTATATTCGACACCTTGAGGACATCATCCAAACTTTAAAAAAAGGAGTAGTACTGCCTCCTTTAAAGGAGGAACTCGCGTGTGTCATATATTGCTCTATCAAGCGAGGAAATTTTCTCCTACAAAACAGGAAGAAATTTACTCCCTAAGAAGGGAGGAAGGTTGGCCACCGATTTTCGCTCGTGAAGTAAACGTTCCTCCCAAGAAGGGAAAAAAATTGCCACTTTTTTCGCCCAATGGAGGAAACTTTCTCCCCTCGCGTAATTAATGAAGCTTTAACCAGATGGCGCTCAAAACGGGAAAAGAATGTTGGAGAAGCGCCAGTTTGTTCAAGTTCCCTGTTGAGTGCTACATGGTAGATACACATAATTCACGGAACACACATAATACACGAAAAACAATCAGAACACCTCCATACACAACAGCAAAAACGCAGCGACACCGGCACCGGTACCCCACTCCGCTCTACGAACGCTAAGTTTGCACTACCTCTATATATGGCAGTCTTATTTTGAATCCGACGTTGCCGGTGACATTTGTCGCATAAACACGGAGAGAGCGGTGCCAATATTACTCGTACTTAATACTTTATTTGAATTGTCTCTTGGAATTGCTCCCCATCTCTTATTTGAACACCCTGATCAAAGCTAATGATTAACTAAAATTTTATTAATTGTTCTTTATACATTACATCTCAGTGAAACTGAAGACATTTGTTTGTTTAATACACACCATTCCGTATCCAGGATAGGTCATTAGCCAAACGCACACTGGATAAAAAGTCGCGAATCTGTTTACGGATTCGACAATAACTGAATGCTTCGGCTTTTTGCGTCGGACTGGACAGTTTTTTCGTTTCTGGACGAAACAGAAAAAAAGTGTTAAAAAGCTCATTCACAGTCCCAGCTTTTCCGCTGACATGACTACCACTCAGTAAGCCTTTTCCGATATTTTTGTAAATTCTCAACATAATCAAGTAACAGTATTGTATGATTTTTTTTTTATATTGTGACTTTTATTGTAACTAGTTTGGTGAAACTGCGAGCGAAAACGCAAGCCTCATGCCTGTATCGAATTGGCATATTCAGTGGTACAAAAGCGTTCGAATTTTGTTTTGAATGCGTACCAATTAGAAACAGATATCCCGTATACTATATACTATATATAGACCCTCAAAGTCCGCTTGCGTGGAATGGAGGTTTCTTAGACGTTTCGTGCTTGACGTCTCAAGAGCTGCCCTGGATGTTGCCCTGGATGTTGCCCTGGAGCTGCTCCTGGATGTTGCTCTGGAAGAGCTGCCCTGGATGTGGATGTCGAAGACATCAAGGTAAAGCGCGGACGTTGTCAGGACGTCTTGTACTAGACTTTCAAATAACTTCTCGAAGCAAACGTAGAACAGAAGTCACTTAGTACCGATGACGTCAACGTGTAGCTCAGAACATTGTTGGGACGTCTCATACTTGACATTGAAATAACTTCCCAAAGAAAACGTAGAACTGACGTCAAATGATATCGATGTTGTCAAGGTGTTGCTCAGAATATTGTTGGGATGCCTCGTCCTCAATGTTCAAAGAACTTCCCGGACAAGATGGGGAACAGAACGTCGATTGATGTTGACGATGTCGAGGTGAAACTCATGACGTTGTCACCACGTCGCGCGTTTGACGTTGTCAGAACTCTCTCGTTGGTTGGTTGGTTGGGAAACATCTTTATTGTGCCTGAAGTACTAGACTGCACTAGTAGACGCGGCTTCACGTCATCCTTGCGTTGTCTTGAGACGGTTCTGCACAAACCTGCCTCTTGAGCAGCGCTTGGATTTTCTGGACACCCTGAATTTGCTGATCGTAATCTTCGGCCTGGATGGCCATCTTGATCTCCGGTGGGAGACATTTCTCTTGCGAGGCTTCCGTCGGTTTTCTTGTACAGTCCCAGGCTATGTGGTAGAGCGTCGCCCTGGCCGACTTGCATAGCTTGCATGTGTCGTCCTTGTATACCTCTGGCATGATGTGTTTACCCATGACCGGTGTGATCATGTGCTCCGTTTGTAATTGCCTGAAGACCACCGCTTCCTCCCTCGTGAGGTTGGAGTGCGGTTCTGGGAGTTTTTGTATTTACTTTCTGGAATTTGCGTAGTATTTCGCCAAACTCCCAGGCTTCGTAACGTGCAGTGGAGAGATCGGCTCGGTCCATGAGTGCGCGAGCCGTCTCGTCTGCCGTCACGTTGCCCTCTTCGTGCGCTGGGCACCAGATGAGGTCAATCTTGTTGTTTGATCGCAGTGTTCTTCGGGCTTGCCTCCTCACTCGACCTTTTGCAAAATTGCGCAGCGCTTGCATGGAGTCGCTCAGGACGGTGGTTGTGATCGGTAGGGAGGCCGCCAGAGCAATGGACACGTCTTCCGCCGTCCGTACCGATCCCGTCTTGACGCTCGCCGACGTCAGCAGTTTCCCGTCCGCGGAACCTCTCCTATGGACGTATCATTGACGTTTACAAAAAGTCTGTTAATGATCTCGATGTCGCCGACGTCTAGGAACTTATTTCGACGTCATCTCGACGTAATGCGCTACCTGGGCTGCTAGCTTAAAATTTTGAAAAACTAAAGTCGCCTGAAAGTTTACGGTAGAATAAATTATAAATGCTTCCTCATACAGAGGATACTGTCTTAAATTATGATCTTGTCCAAAGAGCGATTCAAGATAAAAATTGAAATAGGAAGAACCAAACATGATAATATATTGATTATAGGAAAAATCTTAGTTTCTCAAAAAATCAGATTTACTACCGTGAACAACACAATGTCTTATGAAAAATGTATGCTAATTTTTAGGAAGGTTCCTTTTGAATGTTTACTAATATTTTGGTGAAGTAACGATGAAGTAACGGCGTTACTTTGCCGAAATAACTGGTAAGTGTAACAATGTAATCTTTCAATTTTGTAACTGTAACTGTAGCGGGTTGTTTTTTTCCTGAGTGACTGTAATGGTAACACTGTAACATTTTAGCAGTAACGTTCCCATGACTGACGGTATGCCAGGACATTCTTTACAGATATCGGCCGCACAAAAATGTTCTCGGAACAACCTTTTTAATCTTAGATCAATATCGGCGCGATACTGTGTGCTGCCTGGGCTATATATTTCTACGTCTTTGATGCTTTCTTTCAAGCGGAAGCGATTTTTTAAATCGAAGTTGAACTGATAAAACTGATGAGCCCGCGACACGTATTTTTCGGATCGTGTCGGACGGAGAGTTCAATCGGAGTTGCAAAAACTATTCTCTAGCACTTCCTAATCCCGCGTTACTTCGTGTGGCGATTAATATACTCGATGTTTGTATCGCCATACATCAGCAACAGTTTCACCAAGGCAATTAACATGAACGGCTATGAAATAATGGGTGAATTCGACTGCATCACCATTGCGCCCCTTTCACACCTTGTGAATGAAGGACGTAAAATTCGTCCACACACCCTTTTACCAGATTTCAGACAACTTCCCTACAAGTGGGGTATAAAAAGGGCGTTTAAGGGGTGTAAATTATCAGCACACCCTTCTTACACACACTGATATTCAGAAACCCTATAAAAAGGGTCTTACAAGGGGTTTTTTGCTAACTTACACCCTTCTTACACAATGTTTACACGATTATGACTGTTACAATATTTAGTGTGCACTGCCTCCTACCATGTGGCCTGGAACCGGGAGCTTACATCCATCAGAGCGAGCACGTCAAGACCGGACAACATGAGTTGAACATGTACCTCACGGGAAGAGAGCAGATAAATTCCGCCGAAATAAGCCTTATGATCCCAAACATGATGCTTAGTATTGAGAACTATCAAGCTCGGGCTGTTGGTGGAGGCATATGAGGTGTAATGACGCCCTCAGACAAGATCCACACTACCATGTTTTGGTAACCATACTATCCTTGACGAACTCCCTAAATCTGAATGGACAACCTTTTAGGGTAAAGTCTTCCGGCTTATTTTTTCTTCCTCGATAGTATTCGGCAGAATCAGTCAAGTGGCCGTTAGAATAAATTCAAGTCCACATATCAGGTGGTTTGAGCAACGTTCAATATTTATTTTTATTTTTTTAATTGTTGGAGGTCGTCGCGAAGCCTTTCTGAATCAGGGATAGCGCAACATGCCATTGTGGTTGAATGTCTGACAAAGCCACGAGGCGTACACGTACGAAGCATCAAAGGCTAACGTGAACAGTCAAATTCAAATTATACGAACATATAACGATGTGCCATTTGCTGCCTTGAAAGAGTGAGCATTCCATTAAAAGTCATGTTTGTACTGACAATTCGCACAATACCCTAGATGAACAATTGTCGTGAACGGAAAACAAAAAATAAATTCTATAAAGCGAGAAAAAAGTACAACGCTTTGAGGTCGATCACATCATGCCAGCAGACAGCAAACAAGAAATCGGGGAAGCCTGTTGTTTTATGGATGTACATACTTTTGTGTAAGAACGAGTTGTTCGGACGAGGTTTGCTTCATTCGACCAAATAGATGAGACCAAGTGGATTAGGCTGGAAGGTTGTATAACCCTCAAGCAGGCCTTTTAAAAATGAACAAGAGTGCGGCACGAAACATTTCACCATGTTGTTAAATTGAACTTGTCCAATTTCGTCAGTGAAGCAGACTCCTCTGCGTCGTTCGCGCGGACGATTTCAAAGTTTTTGTATGAAGTTCAGACGCCAATTTGGATGGCATCCAATTTAGAAACGCGGGGGACTCCGTCGCACGGACACGTCTACCGTATGTAGCTAACCAGCCAGGAGAATTTTGCCAAATTAGGATTGCCTGCGACGATCGTTCGGCCGGGGGACCACTCCTATATTACGAAACACACGCTCCGTTTCGAATTGCTCTCATTACGCCGCCGTTGCACAATCTGCCGACCGGCGTGACACATGTATCCGACCGCCGCCGCCATTTGACATAACCGCTTCGTGCCCCCATCGATCGCGCGGAAGGTCAGCTTAAAAATATGAAATTATTAAATATAATTTCATAGTTTTACTACCGGGCTCTTTCTGACGCAAGACCCGAAACGGAAAGAACCAGATGTCACCGCGCTCAACAGTCCGGTCATTGCTTTGCTCGATCGGGACTCTGTCGCTTTTTCGTTTCATCGGGAAAGAATGATGACGTGGTTGGACCACAATAATGTTCCACGTCTGTCAAGGCTATGATTGGCATTCGCGGGGGACGTCGTGCAATGTACGCGCGGTCTTCGGAGGGGAACCGAATTGCCGCGCGTTGTCCTGCCGGACGAAGTACGGCCTAATTGCTGCGCGTTGTCCTGCTCGGCGAAGTACGGCGAGGCGTCAGCCCAAATGTATTGCAGATACAAGTGGGACGAGGGATCAGACGCAATTGTACAGTGGCACGACGTTCGGGCCCTTTAATCCATTCACTGCTTAGTTGACAGTGCTATGAGAGTTCTCGTTTGATTAGTGACGCGTCTGTCTTATGCCTTGTGATCACGCTCTTGCTCAAAACGCACGCGAAGGAAGAGGGGTCAGGTGCTGAAGGGGAGGAGGCTGAGTGGTCCGAGGAGTGCGTAACTCCCCTCGCGCTGTCACTCCGCGGTGAACGGTGCGTACAAAAGCGCATGAGCTTACCAGCTGGGCCGGCCGGAAAGCGCACCTCTTCGTCTCTCCCGGCGATATCTTGCGCGGATTTTTGTGTTATTGCTCTCACAGAAAATCGTTAGAACCATGCGATTATATACGTGTTGAACGAATCATGCGCGGTGACGCTTTTTAAAATTGTATTCATATCGAATTACTCATTGTACGCCGTCTGTTTTCGTCGCGTTTTGCTTGAACTGTTAGAGATCTTCAGCGTCAATCAAGCTACTGTGCGTTTTTTTCTGGAGGAATCTTTGTGGTAGTCATCGAAGCAACGGCGTAGATTGTCAGGCGATGTGGGATGTCACTTGGAAATATTACTGAAGAGGATGACGTAACGTGAGACGGGAACGAGTTAGAAGACATTGCTCCGAGTACGGGTGTGCGCACATGCCTATTGTGCTGCCATCTCTGCAGCCTGTTCAGACGGATATCACTAGAAAGTAACTCATTTCCTTTGCGGTTCTGCTCTATTCGAGGACTATTGCGGGATGTATACTTTGGACTTTTAGGCAGGTTTACAAAAATAAGAAAATGAGAAAAGCTACGGAATTTTATAGTTATCCCTTGTTAATACAGACAACGGTTAGCGAGACGACGGTCGTTCTCAGCTCCTCCTTTTTTTGTATTCAGTGAGTGTTCTTGCCGATAATATTTCATCCGCTGGCGCCCGTGCTCTTGTTGACTCAAAATAAAGAAGGAAATTTCATCCCAATCCACGCAGAAGCTAAATTAATTTGCCAGATGATCCGAATTTAAGAAAGAAGGAAGAAGGTGTGTTGTTTCTGCTTCCTCCCTTTCTTTCTCTCTCTCTTTCTTATTCTTTCGTTTTTTTTGTAAACCAAATGTACGGTCTCAGCAGTCTGCAGTTTTGGGGAACACGAAGGGGAGGAGAGGGAAGAGGGACAGGAGGGACTCGGAGACTCCTTTCGTCTTCTGACTCGTCAGCGATTTCACGTTTCTTGCCCTCACTTAGGACACCCCTGTGGCGTAGCGCCCTGCATTTTTCGCGGATTAGCCGGGGGTCGTCCTCGCATATCTGCAGTGAACTGGTGGATGCGGATAAAAATTAATCAAATTTGGCGGATTGCGGATCGGATGCGAATATTCGCGGGGTCGGGAACTACATTTTTGCCGAGACGGCCCATAAACTTGAGCGACCGCACAGTGTAAAGTGAATAAATGAATGATACTATAAAGTACACAATCGAGTGTATTGTGGAAGAAACCTACTCCCTTAGATAAAAAGTGCCTATCGGGGAGAAAATTGTTCCTTACGTCAAGAAAGATTATCGTCAATGATCGCTTCGGAAAGTTCTATCCTGAACAAAAATGCTATCTCTAAAAAAGGTAAACGTTGCAGGAGCCTCCGTCGTCCGGAAAAGCGTGTTCTTGTTTAGCAGGGAAAGAGCGGAAAACGTGTCTTTTGCGAAGAAAGCCTGAAACGTACAAGCCGGAAGAAGGTCGAAGAAGTCTGCAAGTGGCTCCATCGCCCACAAGTAGATCAATGAGACTGAATTCACCCCTTTGGAGTGGGTGGAACTTGAGCCAGCACGGGTTTCCGCGCCTAATTCTTGTAGCGCAGTTCGTGCATGCCAACCCAGAATCCAGCGCATCAACGAAAAGAGACTCCTCATTAGTGGGTATTTATGTAAGAAAGGCGAACCTGTCGGAATCCGTCAATGTTGACGATATTTTGTTTTTAACAGCAACCTCGACACACGTGAAACGTTGCGTGTGTGTGCGTTTTCGTTTTCTCCACAATTGGTACTGACTTGTTTTTAAGTTTATGTTTTCGAGCATGCAATTGAGGCTTCGTGTTATAAAACTGGAACCGATAGGAGGCACTGCCATTATTGAATATTGTCATATTTTCCCAGTGGTGTACTCGCGCCTTACCACATATACACGTCTCAAAAGTACTATGCTGCGGGGGAGTGAGCGACTTTCCCTCACCACATTTTTATTATTTTAGCCTAAATAAAACGACACTACGTTATTGGTCTGACATTTGTTGCTTTTATGTTTACAAAATAGGTGTCTGCTGGAAGTGGCTCTTACAAAGCGAAAAGGAAAATTCATATTAAAATTTCTTTCGTTTCGATCGCATCTTCTGGACGGAGTTTCAGTGCCATGAACTTGCAAAACAATCTCATAACTGCGATCATCTTTCTAACGATGCGATCTGTATCTGGAAGGTGATCGCTTATTTTTAGGGGTGTGCGAATATTCGAAATTTCGAATACGAATCGAATATTTTCTTTATTCGAAACGTATTCGATTCGAAAATTGCATATTCGGAAGTTCCCGAATATTCGGTCAAAGCCGAATATTGGGGGAAAACGGCAAATATTCGCACAAACTGCGAATATTCGAGCAAGTAACGAATAACCTGCCTGCCACACATTCCCTATGAATATGTCTATTCACTGAGAAAGGCGATTCACAGAGCAGACCGATAACGCACTGCGTGCGTTATCGGTCATTACGATTTCTATCTGTCCGATGGCAACAAACAGGATCAGTTTCGGTTTATTTTGTCACCAAGCCCTTTGCTGTGTGACACTTTTATAGCGATATGTGATGTAATTTCGCGTTCTATAAATTGATACAATAAAATAAACCTCGAGAGTGAATAGAAATATTTAAAAAATCTCGAGAGTGTAATGTAATATAAATGTTTAAAAAATAGGCTTTGTGCGAACAGAACATTTCATCGCCAATGACAACAACAACTGCCGCTCGCCCAGGTTCGAGTTCGACCCAGTTCGACTTTTTCGAACCTACAACGTGATGTTTGACAAAGGTTCGACTAAAATCCAACTTTTGTGCGCATGCGCGAAAAAACTAGTTGACTGTACTTGGCGTAGGAAAAGTGCAATATTTGTTGGGTTTATTGGCATCATTGGTTCCCATTATTAACAACAAGCGTTAAAAGCGCATAGTTTCTCTTTTATATCATGTAAACAATGGTTACCATTTTATAAAATATAACATAAAGTACTTTAAAATTTATTTGTTTCCAAAAATTTGAAATATTCGTGTAGCAGCCGAACGACACTGTCCATATGTCGAACTTCTTCGAACTTTAGTGAAATTTTCAGGTTTCCCGAGTGAAAGGGTCTTTCTACTGGCAGAAATGTTGTGACGGCGCGTAGGGAGCGCTTACTTTCGAACACGTCGAGCACTTAATTTTCCTATACGATAATTTGTAATGAGTGCATTACTAGAAGTATCTTTAGCCAACTGCAACAAAGTAAAATGCAGTTGCATTGATTTATGTTAAAAAAGGCAATAAAACCTGCTGTTACGCCTTGTTTTGCAATTTTTTATTACTATACACATATTCGATATTCGATTCGATATTCGAAGCCCGTTTTTTGTCTTATTCGTATTCGATTCGTATTCAAAATTTTCAATATTCGCATACCCCTACTTATTTTATAAATATGAAAAAAATATTACAATAAAATGACTTTCACCGTATTCTGACACGAAGAGGTGGTAGTAAAAGGTAAGCAGAAGGCTTATACAATACCATCGAGATGTTTTTTTGTTTCTTTTTTCGCTTAATTTTTTGATGTAAAATTAATGCGCAGATTGAGGTTGGGATGCGGTTCCGAATTTTGCGGATGTGGTTCGGATGCGGATACGGCTATTTAAGAACATTGCCGATTCGATCGGATGCGGATTATCAAACTGCTATCCGCGCAGAGCTATAGCGTGGCCAACGAGGTAGAGGGGCTTAGAGTGATAAACCGGAAGTTCGGAAGTGGCACCCCCGGTTACCGCCATGTTGTACGCAAAAGGACCCCTCGTCACGTCACCTGACAAGAGCAGTGACGTCATTCGTAAGATGGCAGCGCCCATGGCTGGCGGAGGCGAGTTTGTTCGGTACGCGGTAGCCGTGATGTGCAGCTGCTTTCCGACGACTTCGGGCTTTTTCGTGCTCGCTGACGCAGGTATAATGTGAAAACATGAAGGAATGAGACTTTATACTCTTTTTGCGCAAGATCGCTCTTGATCATCTGGATATTAACGCCTGTGAGACAGCATCAGCCGTATCGCCGTACCGGTGCTCGGATTCCCGGATATGTTCGAGGATCGATAGAACTTCAAGTGCTTTCAGCATGAAATTTTCGCATTCTCTTGGCTTTGTTTGAACGTTGGAATGCCTGAGAATCGACGGCCGCGAAATGTATGCGTCGGACGTAGGGCTTAGGCGAATTCGTTTCAGCCCTAGGTAATTGCAGTTTCGCAGCCAACTTCTAGCGAGGAAGCTCCTGCGATCTTCGTTTGAACGACTGAGAATCGAAGCGAAAGGTATACGTCGCGTTAGGGCCTAGGGGAAGTTGTTTCAGCCCTGCGTCACAGAATAACCGTAATAACCATAGAAAATTTTTGCGTGGAAGCTCCTGCGATCTCAAACCTTTTGTGCTAATCGACGACTCTACATTCAATCACTTTTCTTCCTTTTTTGTGAGTGCAAGTGCGCACTTATTTTCAGCTGCGAGGATGACGTTTTATTGAGTGTGGGGATGAATAAATCGTTGCAGGCACCTGCTTCAAAGCTATTCGACTTGCTATAAGAACAACCGTTTTGGTGTACGCATAGACAAACTGCACATTTTTTCTTTCCTGGGATTTATTGCAGCAATACTTTTTTTCATCAGAGTGCATTGTATTAGTCGGTCAATTATTTACTTGTTCTAATTACTTGGACAAGATTATTCATATTTGTGTTCATCCCTTGACTGAAGAGCAGTCTTGTTGAAACATGTTGACTACCATTCCGTTTTCTCTTCAATAGACCTTTTTCGAAAGTGTGGGCTGCCTACACTTCGTGTCACCGTAACTTGGAAAAGGGCGACCGCCACAGCCCCCTCGAGCCAATCAGGAGACGGAGTGGAGGTGTGTGACAAATCTGTGCAGACGAGCACTCTAATGATATGTTGTCATGTGCCTCTCTCCAACGTGCATATTGACTCACCGAGACTGTAGCTTTTGCCGTTTCCCAAATTGTGATGGAACGAATTACAGTAGCGACTACTCTAATTGCCCAAGGCCTTCACACTTTGGGCATTTGTTCAACAAGAGTGTTATGTCCGCCATCACTGTGAACTCGGTTGAGCGCCTATTGGACTCGAATGCTGCATTACCGTTCGACGTGAACTGGGGCCCATTCGTGTGCTTTCACGCCGACAAAAAATGGCGACAGTCGTGTTGCTTGATGGGGTTTTGGAAACGGTATATTTTGTCATACGTATACGGAAGTGTCCTGCTATAAAGCAATGCATCAACACATACTATTAACCTAGATGCTCGGAGGTGTGTTTGTTTTTGCAATTAACAGTTACAGCAGTGTGCTTTATTGTTATCATGTGTGTAGTTTTAAGTATCCTCTCTGGAATGCCTACAAAGGCCTCTGGAGGAATAAATTAATAAATAACATGTTCACATCACTGGAGTTGGTTTTCGGATGTGCCACATGTTCCGGAGACGTGGAACGAGTGCAGCCCAATGCAACCAGTCTGCCAGTCTGTTATGTCCTATTCATTAATATTGAGGGTCAGAGATGCGAGTGTCCTCAAAAGGTCCAGCACGCACGGTAAACACAATTCTTTAGGTATAGACTGTGAAGGCGTAAAGGCGAGGGGAAATATGTTTGTTTCGTTAGTGTATCAAATATGTTTATTTCCACTTGATTACATAATTATTGGTTCTTTGCAAATGATTCCATAACGAGTTCTTTCTGCAAAAGTCTTGTGTCAGGTGTTCAGTCGTAATACCTGTGGTCTTTGTTCTCGGATGACGCACCTGGCACGTCGGTGTTCAGTTTGGTCAAGAAGTGGCAACTTTGTCCGATTGATGCCGTCTTGTAATCATACATCATGTGCGTTCACTGGCATCTGATGCACTGAAGCTGCAGAGGCTGGCTTCTAATCCGCAAATTTTCCTGGTAGTTTTTTGCATCAATGCAGCAAGCTCGAGCATATGTAGATGCTTCGGCGTTGGGGTGTATCATTGAATTGGCATCGAATAGTAACGGGCAGCCGGTGGCGGTCGTCGTGACTTTGTGGCATAAGTCGCCCTCGGTTCGTCAGATGCCGCTTCGCTCTACGAAGTTTCTCCGTTGGTGCCTGTCCAACTTGTTCCGAAACAATCTCAGGCAATCAAATATAAAGCCGGGCAACTGATGGCAGCTAAGTAGCTTCCTGATCTCCTCCCGGAAACCGTTGTGGATGATGTCGCGGACGCCTGGGAGGCTGGCTTCGAAGTTGCAGCTGGACGACTCGAGCAGTATCGAGACGCTGGGAAGTTGTTGATATTGACAGGCTCGGTCCTGTAGTGTACATTCAATGTTGGAAGCCTCGGTGATATGAACCCTTCAACTGTTGTCGTGGGGTTGCGGATAAAGCTGTCGAAGGTGTTGTCCCTCGCAGGGAGACATGGGATTCTTAGCTTCTTGTCTTCTGCAGCATCAGGGTTGACGTGGGTGCTCGATCAGGCGCAAAACATCCTCCACAAAGGCGGTGATGCTCTCGTTGGGGCCGCGTCCTGGACAGAATCATGAATTCGGCTCTCTCTCGTCAGTAGTTGGCTGATGAACGTGCACTTCAGCTCGATCTTGCAAACTTTTTCACGATGTTAAGGAGGATTCGTGGTTCTCAAACCAGTGCCTGGCAGTTTCTTCCGCTGAAGTATAGGTTCTGCAGTAGCTTGTTGTCCGTCTACCCACTGTGGCGGGCGACACGGTCATAAATTTCAATCCAGTTCTCGACGTCTTCATACACCTTGCGTAAAGGGCATCAGAGTGCGAGGTGCGGCGGGCATGCAAACGATGGTGGGAGCGGACGCGGTTCGCTGCTACAGGTTTGTCATTTTTGGCTTAGTCAGCTTCGGTTTTTCTGGCAAAAGACCGAATTCCGGTGGTTCTTGCTGGTATAGCAGCGACTGGCTCGGATTTCAGGTTCTTCGTGGTGAATTTCCGAGTTCGTCCTTGTGGTACTCGCTCGTCTTCCGGCTTTTCTGCCGGGCTTGGGATAGGACTTGGTTCCCGGCTCGCCGGGGGTTTAAGACGCGGGATAATCCGCCACCCGTGTCTTGTTATCGGGCAACTCGGCTGAGGAGCCGCCAGGTTCGACACAGAGTGAAGGGCTATGGGTAAAGTGCGCAGCAACTCCACCCAGACGCATACGATGACAGCTGAGCATGGCCTGGAACTTTTCAGAGATAGTAAATATTGATATAAAATAGGACTGGAGCGAGCATCCATGACCCTATAACAAAACAGACAGAAAACATGAGTCTATCCTGACCACTAACGAAACTGCACGTACTGCATTAGTGACATTCTGTCCGAATAAATAGTCTCCTTCGGGGTTTGGCGAATGCTGTGGACGAGCTGAACTGAAATGGATGTGGGACCACTTTTCTGGTAATGAGCCGCTACAGACTGTCGTCGCAAAGCGGCGTGAACGGATGGACTGGGTAGGTTACGCGCGATGAAATGTCCATACAGCTTGCAATTCGCGTAACGAGTGTTGATATAACTTGTATCGACGAAATGTGCCAGGCAAGCAGAATCAATACCAACCTGCAACGCCTGTGCTCCGTGAAGTGCATGTCTACGACAGAACAATTTAGAAAGCAGCAAAGCACCACCTAAACCATGGCACAGGAACTACCAGCTTGAAGGCAGCTCTTCGGTGCGCCGCGCGCCTGTGCTCCGTGAAAGTGCACGTCTACGCCGGAACAATTTGGGAAGCAGCACAGTATCATTTAGCACGGCACTGGAACTACAAGCTTCAGGCAGCTAGCTCTCCGGTGCACCGCACAACCAAAGTGAGCCTTCAGTCATTTGAACGAAGCGGCACCACGATTGCGCACTGCCAAGCACGACTCACGCAATTTCCGTCACTAAACTGTGTATCCAAATATATTGCACACGCTTCTGCAGACCTCGAAGATTCCGATGGTCAACAAGAGCACAGAAATGTCGCCTTACAATTTACCCTAGCGGTATCCGAATCAATCCGAGGTCCGAGCAACGTAGGGCCGATTGTCTCTTTCGTGGCAATATCCCCGTCGGTCACCAGCGAAATGCACACCGTTCACTCCTTCTGTTCACGTTATACCTACGTCAAACGCCACGCTGAACTCTGAAGTCGTTTTCGACCGGCCTCATATGACGGATTCCACGTCTGAAATCAACTCGCCGAGACGAACGACAACGAACAAAGCATCCGACAAGCTCCGGCCAATGCTCCGGCCCGGCTGGGGCCAGCCGCTGCATGGGCGCTGCCATCTTTCCTGTGACGTCACGTATTTGGTTTGGTGACGTGACGAGGGTCATATTTGCCTACAATGGCAGCGCCCTTATGGGGTCACTTGAGTGCAGACC